>JABAJU010000054.1:0-128221 GCA_018220975.1 Tephrocybe sp. 9980TJB
TGTGATTCAGAGAAAAGTCAAAGTTGGCCAAATACAGAGACCATCGAGCCTGACGCCGATTGAGTTTTTTTGCTGTGCGAAAGTACTCAAGATTCTTGTGGTCAGTCCAAACTTCAAATTTGTGCCATGCACCCTCAAGAAAATGTCACCACTCTTCCAGTGAACGGATAATGGCAAGCATCTCCTTGTCATGAATCTCATAGTTGCACTCTACTGCATTGAGACTTTTGGAATAAAATGCCACTAGATGTCATTTCCCATCCTCCTTAGACTATTGAGACAAGACTGCTCCAGTTGCAAAATCTGAACTATCTGCCTTGACTCAGAAGAGAGTGTCATCATCAGGGAATATCAGGACTAGTTGAGATGTAATCGCAGCCTTGAGAGCATCAAAGGCAGTCTGCTGATCCTTTTCTCAGTGCCACACACATTCTTTCATAGTAAGATCAAAGAAGGGATGTGCATGATGAGAGAAGTCTTGGATAAACCTGCGATAGAAATTGGTGAAGCCAAGAAATGCCTGTACCTCCTTCTTGTTCTTGGGTTTGGGCCACTCAGCTACACCTGCTATCTTGACTGGATCTATCTCTGCAGTTCCATGAGATATGATAAGCCCTAGGTACTCAACTCGAGTCTGTTCAAACTCACATTTCTCTGGTTTGAGGTATAGCTGATGATGGTGAAGATGCTCCAAGACAAGATGAGTGATCTGACGGTGCTCCTATAGCACCTTGGTATAGATGAGAATATCATCTAGATATACACAAACTACACCTTCTGCAATGAGGTCTCGGAAGATGTCATTCATCATTGTCTGAAAGGTGGCTGAGCTATTGGTAAGTCCAAAGAACATGACTAAAGGCTCAAAGAGTCCCCAATTAGTGCAAAAGGCTGCTTTCCACTCATTGCCCTCTTTGATGCGCACATTGTTATAGCCTCACTGCACATCTAACTTGGTGAAGTACTGTGCACTCTGAAGATTATTGACTAACTCAGAGATGAGAGGAAGAGGATAGTGATTCTTGATTGTCATGGCATTGAGGGCACAATAATCCTGCACTAGATGTAGAGATCCATCCTTCTTTTTAATAAAAAAGACTGGAGAGGCCATGGGAGACTTTGAAGGGCGAATTTTACCAGAGTCCAAGTTTTTGGTTTGGTCTGGTCCAGTTTGTGGTCTTTTTGTGGTTCTATAGACTGGACTTTCAAACACCAGTCATACTAGAAATCCTAAGAGAACGTGAATGAGGACTCTAGGTAATTTATTACAGCTATATATACTACTGGGTCCTTACATGTGTTTTGCATGTGTACTACATGTGTACTTCATGTGTTACTATGCAGGATGTCATGCATAGTTGCCATGCATTGTACATGCCTTGTATGACTAAATACTAAATACTAACTACTATTGTCCATGATGAGATATGATAAGATGTCTGTGAGATGAAAAAGATGAATCCTGACAATTATTGATGATCAATACAAACTATCATTAGTCCAAGTTATTGATTATTGACAATCACTACAAACTATTATTAGTCTGAGTTATTGACATTATTTATCTACTATTGCTTTCTTCTTAAGATTTTTCAAGGTTAGTTTGACAAGTCTGTTAGCCAGTATGCCTTTCTATGTGTCCTGGGTGGCCCTCCTGCCTCTTCTTGGAGTATCTTCCTGCAGTATACAAAAGACAATGGTCAAGACCACCCTTGTCTTATAGAATATATGTCACACCACTCTATCCTGTTCGCTTTACCCCAATGAGTCTTTGTTTCTAGAATTCTTTGACTTGCACCAAGGTCGCCTTGCAATCCCTTATGCAACAAGAATACCCTTCTTGTATATCTAGTACTCAAATACATTATTTGTGCTTCCTATTTTACACAATAACATGGATCTCGCGCACGTATTGGAAAAGCGGGCAGAGAAGAGATACGAGAAGGGGAAGGGGAAGGAATTGCAATTCAAGCCACTAAAGGAAAATATATTAAAAGAGAGCCTTGATTCTCCCACTTGCATAGACATCTTCGAGAACAATGAATTTCATATCACCAGTTGTATTCCCTTTGCGGAACGCTTCCACAAGCGCCTTCGCCTCGACAGCTGGCACACCTGCACTCTCTGTGGCGACTGTGATATGCAATCTTTCATTTAGATCCTTTGGAAGTCCCGTCAAAAATGCCCTGCCCTTCGTAACGACCTCGTCTCCATCTGCTCCGTCCTCCTCAACGGCCACAATATCATCCACGGTAAGTGCCATGACCCGCGAGTTCCAAATGAGGTGTC
The DNA here is from genome assembly GCA_018220975.1 of Tephrocybe sp. 9980TJB. Taxonomy (NCBI): domain Eukaryota; kingdom Fungi; phylum Basidiomycota; class Agaricomycetes; order Agaricales; family Lyophyllaceae; genus Tephrocybe; species Tephrocybe sp. 9980TJB. Next base: position 2,290 of record JABAJU010000054.1, read on the forward strand.
CTAATCGAATCTTGAACTGCGGTGGTACTGCCAGATTATGCAGAGCAACACATTGATCCCAGAGCACCTGTTCCTCTGGTAACGAGTTACGATGGACGACAGTAACATGCGGACGCTTTGTCACACGGCCTGCGCTCTTCAGCACTGCCCACCTCTCAGCCGCCTCTCCTTCCACACCCAGTGCATTCGCTAACATCCCCAACTTGGTCCCCAGCACCTCCTTCAAATCCAGTTCCGCCAGCAGCCCATAGTACCTCGCCTCCATCTTCTTCTTCTTCTTCTCATCTTCCTTTTTTACTTTTGGAGCATACGCATCGATTGCTTCCAAAGCCTCGGCAACCTTCTCTTCCTTCGGTCGCTCAAGGCCCAGCACCTTCACGCACCCGTCCACAGCCCGCCGCACAGCCGCCTCCATGTTGTCCTCGACCTCCATTTCTACCACCGCGTCCGCTTCACTGGTCGAGAACTCTTCCCGTGTATTGAGAAACATCCAAATCACCTCCTCGTGGTTCTTGTCGTCGTCAGGCCGGAGGGTTTGGTGATTCGCACCACGCTCTACGATGCGGTCCCCACAGACTCGGTGCACGGTCGCCTGAGGGACGTTGGCGACACCCCAGTTCAAGACGAGGAGACGAGTGGGAACATTTAAGGCTTTAGCTAAATCACGGAGATCTGTACGATGTTTAACAAGGTGATTATTCCTAAGAAAAAAAAAGGAGGGGTGTCAAAGCTGTTAGTAGGGTTAAATAAATGGAGCCGTCCTACTTGTCCGCAATAACGACGTCTTTTGTGAGTAGAAGCTCCCTAATATTCTTCAGGAACTGAGGCGCAGCCTTTTTTGCAATCACGTCATCGCTTTGCGTGTGTCCAAATCCAAAAATGTGAGCCAACGCCACAGACACCGCAGTTTTGCCTGCCCAAACCTGAGAATAAACTATTTTTGATACTGTTATGAATACACATACCACAACCGGGGATCGCAATGGGAATGATGATCGTCTTCTGGAAGGCTTGGCCATTCTCACCAACGGTGACAGCCTGTTTCCCATTCTTCTTCGAGATTTCCAACGCTGCCTTGCCCTCAGACGTCTCCAAGTACTCGAGGAACTTTTCCCTAGTCGCAATAATACCTTTTCCCTTGGTGTAATCCGCAAATGGGGTTCGATCGCGTTTTATCTCCTGTATCACCCAATCTACGTACACTCTTGTCTCGGCACGCTGCATCTTGGCTTTAGACACGGCTGATGCGTGCAGTAGGCCTTTCTCGTTAAGCAGCTTCTTCGTGACTTCCCGCCAATCGCGGTACATCATATACGGCTCGTCAAACTTGACTTTGAAGAAGAATGACGAACCCGGAACGTATGGAGATACTGATGGGGATTTGTCTTTACCAGTTGGAGGGTCCGTGACATGTGTCCGCACGACGAACCCCTCGACTGCCTCCCCATTCCACTCTCCCAATTCTGAAACCTCCTTGGTGAACGCGCGAACCTCTGGAATTGTTTTGAGCTCGATTGACGCGGTCTTAATGAAACCCCACTCTTCGGCAAAGGCATCGACGGCGGATTGGGGAAGGGTATTGAAGGCCTTGGTTGCGACGTTGAGGCCGTGGAGATGGAGACCCGTCTTTTCAGGAGGGTATGCAAGAACATGTTCTTCGAATGAGTCGTCGCAAAGCTAAAATTAATTAGTTGGGCGGATTTTGAGTCTTCGTAAGAAAGACATACCTCTGCAACGGCTGTCCAGTTATTCTCCCAGAGGCGCGTCGCCAGGTCCGCCTCCGTACGGCCCTTCTGTACAAGGTACTTGCGGAGCCAGGAGTCACCTGCCTGCGCGTGGCTCACATTTGAACCTGCCGCAGGCCCGAGGGAGTGTTTGGAGGTGACCACAAGTTTTGTTGGTGTTAACGCTGCGATAAAGATGATGCACCCATTAGATTTGAGAGATAAGGTATACGGTGGTGCAGTGTGCGACTCTAAGGAACCCCACTATATCGACATGAATTTTCATATGTAGTACAGAGTGATAGACTCACCGTAGTCCAAGGAACCTCGCCGATATTGAAAAACTTGTCATACCCCCGAGCCACGATGCGGTATTTTTGATCGTCGGTAGGACCATCCTTTGTGACATTCTTCATCCCTTGGTTAGGTAGGTCTACGGTGAAAAGACCACGAGCTAGTGTCGGAAATGGTGATGGAATGTCATAGTACTTGAACTCGTTCATCTTCCAGCTTCGAACGGTGATATCAGGATCTGCTGGGGCCGCATGGGTCGACGACTTGACGAGCTTGGGAGACTCTTTCGATAGTTTGTGTAGGCTGGCGATAAGCTGCGAGTCTTCTTCAGAATATACGGATGCCATGATTGCAGGTGAAGACTTGAGCCGCGAGAAAGAGGGAAATAAACGTGGGCACCTGCCCCGAGATAGAAGTGATAAAATTTTGAGTATAAGACAGGGTGTGAGTCACCTCAAAGACTGGTGTGTGTCCACCGTCGCTGCCGAAGACGATGATCGAAAATGAGTCTATTGTACAATATTAATGTCAATCATTGTCCATCCGATTCATAGTTCTATGTAAAAGTCGTAATGTCATCTCATATGCTCAACCCTGTAGCACAAGACCCATCCCTAATCCAAATCCTACAACAACGCAAAATCCAATCCCTGGCCTAAACTGACGGGAACCCGCTCCATTCGCGCCAGCGCTGGCAGACGACGTTGGACCAAACTCTGCAAGCCAGGAGCTGTAGTCCAGGATCGTTCCGCTCGATCCAATAACAGTCGAGACTGTCATAGGATTTGTTGGTGTAAAGACATCGCTGAGAACTTCAGTTACGCCGCCGACAACGGTGGTATATGTGTAGGGTGTGGGTCCTCCTGGGGATAATGAATTGGTGGCAGGTTGGCCGACAGGCCCTTGTTGTCCCTGCTGCGCAGTAGTTGTAGTAGTAGTTGGTGTCGATGTCGTTGTCGTTGTCCCAGCAGCGACCTGGGTTGTTGCTGCTACAGGTGCTAGAGTTTCTCTAAGGAGGGCCTTAAATTGATAAGCGAAAGGATAGCTCGTGAGCATACAATGTGGAAGTAAGGGAATTGCCGAGCGCGTTTGTAGTGAGAACCTCGACGATGGTGTTGCCAAGGCTGTCAAAGGCGTGAATAAGGGCATTTATAGGATTGAACTGGCATACACATCTGTGGTCGTGAAGGTTTGGGCGTTGGCGAGGACGGCGAGGACAGCAAGGAAGACAGGATGGTGCATGGCAAGAGACCGTGGGATAATTATGTTTCCCACTCTTCGTCATATCCTCCAACGACCTCATGTCCGTTCATTCGCATCCAAGCAAGGCCTTCTGCGCGGAACTGACATTCCATACACTGTCGTACGCCTAAGAGACCCGGAAACAGGCAAGCTCTCAGACTTCCAGTCCTTGAGGCGCATCCTCGCCAGTATCAACTCCCAATCACATTACGTTCAGCTCGTCGCCGACAAACCAGAACCCATCGTCAAAATATGCGATCGCTATGCTGAAATGAATCGCGCCCTTAACGCCCAGCGCAAAGAGCGCGAAGCTGCCCGGAAGAACATAACTAAGGAGGTCCAGGTTAGCTGGTTCGCTGCACCACCAGATTTTGCACACAAGCTCGACAAGGTGCGCGAGGAGCTCTCACGTGGTGCCCGCGTAGATCTTGTATTTTCACGCAAGTCGGAGCAGCCAAGGATATCGGAGCAAAACATGGCTATACGCGCAGCGGAAGTACTGGAGAGTTTGGCGGACGTGGCTAAGGAGTGGAAAGCGAGCGAAATCCGCCCGAGACAGGGCGTGTACGCTATGTTTCTGGAGTCGACTGGCACTACAACCTCTAACACTACTACCGCTGTTGACGTGGACACTACTACCATGGAGAAGGAGTCGACGCCTGCTGGGAAGAAGATCACTGTCCCACCAGACATCACGCCGAAAGATATCGACGACATGGTGCGGCGTGTGGGCAAAGAATTCGCCAAAGGGGGCCGCGTAGAACTCGTCCTATCTGCCAAGAAACATGCAGAAGTAAACGACGACGCCCCAAGGACAGAACTTCAACCTCTCGCTGATAAATTGCTCAATCCACTCAAAGTCGAGCAGGACGATGCGACACTCAAACGCGAACTGGGGCTCCGCGCTAGCAAGTTGCTCAAGGTGCTGAAAAGCATTGCACAGGAATGGACGGATCGTAGATACCAAGCCAACGTTGCCAAACTGACACTGTTCCTGGAGCCCAAAGGAGGTCTGGTAAAAGGAAAGAAAGTCGTAATCCACAAGCCAAAACCTAAAAAGATTAAAGATAGCGATATCCCAGACTTGTACCAGGACTAGGGGTCATAGTATATGAGTAACTGTTACCAGCGTATACTACAGTCGGATGAGATAAAAGTACTACGATTCCCCAAAACGATAGATCTATCTAATTTGGTATTACTTTAACTTAGTAAACATTTCCTTTGACAACTCTAGAGTCGAGATCTCCGCTTCTAATGTCTTGCGCTGAACGAATCACAGTCAATACCAGTGCGAGTAAGGGAAAAGGAAAAACTAACCTTCTCTTCATTTGCGAGACGCACATTCTCGGGGACAGTCTCTGCATAGCCCGGTTGTGACTCTGCTTTAACGACTTTCTGCAAGTTCATCCGCGCAAGGTCAAGTTTCTTGTCACACTTGGCAATCTCGACATCCAAGTCGACGAGACCCTTCCAAGCGGTCAGTATCTGCACAGTACTTGCAGAGTTTGTGAGACTTACCCGTACGAGGGTATGTATAGCAATTGAAGGAGTAACGACAGTGCCTCCACAACCTGCAGGGATATCGCTCAAGTCGCGAACAACTTTGGCAGACTTGCATCCCTTTGTGAGCGCGACAATCGTAGGTAGCTGCGATTCGAACAGCGCAGCTTCCTCATCATTTTGGATATGCAAGAAGACTACCAAGAGTTGAGAGACACTTCGTAGACGGGTTTTATGTAAGACATACATTGGATGTCATTCTGCAGGTTATATGATGCGGCCAGTGAGCGGCCAGACTTGAGAGCAGAAAACACGAGGTCGAAACTCTTGTCAGCAGCCTCAAAGACAAAGGCGTCATCCTATAACATGTAAAATCAGAATTGTACGAGAGGGACAATTGAAAACAATGCACGAACGTGTACAGGGAATGCAGATACCATGATTGATGGCGCAGAGTCGTTAGGTCGCCTCGGCAGACGTTGCCACAACTCTTCAGTCACGAAAGGCATGAAAGGATGGAGTAGCCTCAATCCATAGTCTAGGCAGGTATATAGTGTCTGTTGTGCCGACTTCCTCGTCTCAGCGGGCGCAGACTCGTCAGCCATGGGTTTCATGGCTTCCTGGATTATCGGATAAGCGAATCTGTACCGATGATTCAGTCCAAGTGACGACGTACGATGTAAACGTCACAGAGCTCATAGAGCCAAAAGTTGTAAGCCGCCGTCGTGGCGAGCATGAAATTCCGCTCAGAAAATTGCGTGTTAATCTCCGTTGCAGCAATGTTCAACTTGTGCAAGATCCATTTTTCAACGAGGCTTTCCTTGCCAGTGGGCTGTAGAATTATTAGTGCATGCCTACTTCAAAGAAATCATCAGGAAACTTACCTTTGGCGTCGGCTCGGGAACAAACGACCCATCCAATTTGAGCATCGCGAATTTTGTGGCGTTGAAAATCTTGTTGCAGAACTTGCGGTACCCCTCCACACGCAAGATTTCCAGATTGATGTCACGGCCTGATCAGATGTCAGGATTTCATTTCAAAAAAGAAAAAGTGAATAACACACCTCCTCCAGAATAGGCACAAAGAGCAAAGCGCAAAGCATCCGTTCCACATTGGGGAATGCCCTTGGGGAAATCCTTCTTTTGTCCTGCAACCGCTTTAACGATCTCCTTCTCATCCAAATTTCCTTGACGAAGCATCTCGTGGAGGTTTTCGAGAGACTGGCCTTGAATGACGTCGATAGGATCGATAACGTTTCCAAGGGACTTGCTCATTTTTCGTCCATGGGCGTCACGAATCATGGCATGGCAGTAAACTTCCTTGAATGGCATCTGCCCAGTCAATTTGATGCCCAAAAGGACCATGCGAGCAACCCAGAAGAAAAGAATGTCCCATCCTGTCTCGAGGAGCGATGCGGGGTAGTACTTTTGGAAATCTGGGGTCTTGGGTTTTGCACGTCAGGGAAACTCAAATATGGCTAATAACTCAGTGGAACACACCTGTTCTGGCCATCCCATGATCGAAAACGGCCAAAGACCAGACGAGAACCAGGTGTCAAGGACATCTTCGTCTTGCTCCAAAGTGAATTTGCGTCCAGCTGCGAATACCTCAGCACGCTCGTGGGCTTGTTCTTTGGTGCGCCCCACAACCCAGTTCTTGCCGTCATTGATCTAATAGAAAGGATTAGCTTTTGCACCCTGAGGTTTATATGCAACATACGTCTTGATCAGCACCCTCAATTCTCACAAAGTATGCTGGGCATCTGTGTCCCCACCACAGCTGACGGGAGATACACCAATCTTGGATACCTTCTAGCCACCTGTACCATTCGTTCTCGGATTGCTTGGGCTGAATCAACAACTCGCCGGCCCGGGTACGCTGTAGACATATAGATTAAGTCCATTGAAAAGTAGTATGGAGATGGCTCTTTACTTTACCTTGATGGCTTCCTCTGCAAGAGGCTTGCAGTTCACCCACCATTGTGGTTTAAGAACGGGCTCGATGAGATCGCCGGATTTACTGCACAGAAGACCTTTAGCTTGCACTCAAGGCAAATTTTAGCATAAAACTCACCTGCAGATAGGGATCTGCATCGGGTTATCTTTAGTCTCAATGTAGAGGCCCTTCTCCTTCAGCAGCTTTACAACCTCTACACGCGCATGGAATCGTTTCATTCCCTAGGCAAATTGTCAATGCGCTGCAGGTTACGTGTGTTATGCAGTTCGTACATTAAAATGCTTGCCAGCATTAGAATTAAAGGTTCCATCGTCATTCAAGATGTTGATGAATTCTAGATTATGCCTGACACCAACTTCGTAATCGTTGGGATCGTGAGCAGGCGTTATCTTGACAGCACCGGTTCCAAATTCCATGTCGACAATGATTGAGTCGGTTACGATAGGGATGCGGCGGTCAAGGAAGGGGTGGACAGCGAATTTTCCGTGGAGGTGCTTGTATCTAGAATCATCGGGGTGTACGGCTATAGCGGTATCTCCCAGCATCGTCTCTGGACGAGTTGTCGCAACAATGATGCGTTCGTCTGAAGAGTATAGCTCGGTCAGTGACTTGGATTTAAAAAAAATACAGGTAGGGACTCGCCCGAATTCTCGATTGGATACGCAAAGCTAGTGATCACACCAAACTCAAACCTCTCCTTGATATCGTATCCTGGGACGTTGAGGAGGGTCCTTCCCGCAAGCTGCTTCTGCTCCACCTGTAGCGAAAGTCAATGCCACATAACAACAAAACAACAAAAGAGAGCCAGTAGACAAACCTCAAGGTTAGAAAGCGTAGTATTAAGTTTAACGCACCAGTTGACAAGACGATTGGCACGGTAGATAATACCCTCTTCGTGTAGCCTGCAGAAAGTCTCGATGACAGCTTTTGAGAGAGTCTGGCAGTGTTGTTTCAATACAAGAAATACAGTGTGACGTGTCAACGTACTTCATCCATGGTAAATGCCACGCGGTCCCAGTCGTAGCTCCCTCCAAGCCTGTGCAGTTGGTTGGTAATCTTTGCCTGATACCTGGCTGCAGCGTCAGCCAACTTTGACATTCCGCGTCGATAAAAAGCAGCTCACTCGTCTTTCCATTCGCCTACAGTCTCGACGAACTTCTCGCGTCCAAGATCATGTCTTGTCTTGCCAGACGACTTGTACAAACGTTTTTCTACCACGCTTTGCGTTGAAATACCGGCGTGATCAAACCCAGGTGCGAAGAGAGTCTCTTTTCCAAGCATGCGGTTCCTAGTAGCACGTAAGTGATACAGTTATAAAAACAAGGTGATGCAGTGTACATACCAGCGCACCAAGGAATCCTGAATGGCGGTTGTGAGACCATGGCCAATGTGCAAGCTACCTGTCACGTTTGGCGGAGGTGCTGGTACGACGAATGCCTCTCGTTTCTCTCCCTCCTTCAGTGGGAAGTATTTCGGTGTTGCTTCAGGTTTGAAAAAGCCTTGAGCAGACCACCAATCGTACCAGGCGGCTTCGATAGCAATGGGATTGTATCCAGCCGCCATTGGCTGTGTCATATCTTACAAGTTGCGTTCATGGTCAGTTAAATTCACGGTAAGAGAAGGACATAGATTACTTACCCTTCTTCTCCCCCTTGGGAGTAGTATTGACGAAGGGTACCTCTGCAGCATCATCCTTCTTCGCCTTTTCCGCCTTGACCTTCTTTTCGGCGTTAGGTGCTGCCTTGGCTGCCTTTGCAGCAAGTTTGGCTTCTTTCTCTAACCTCTTAGCCTCTTTTTTGGCTGTCGATCTGATTCAAGAAAGATATTCTTTCGACAGACGTGTTAATACGTACCTGCGCTCTTGGTTGTCGGGTTAGGACCGTCGGTATTAGTGACAGTTTCCTGAGGAGGGGTAACGGGTTCAGACATAAGAAATCTGCGATATAATCTTGTGGATGGGCGACAGCGAGAAAAGACGGTAGATGTAAAGAGCTGATATCGATTCATCCCATCCGGTGACTCTTCCTCCTGGCTCGGCTAAATCCGTTCCTCCAAAATTTGTACTTTCGATCTAATCTATCTTTGGCGATCAATCTCTTTTCTCCTCCGCCATCCAGCCATAACACTTTTTATTCACTGTGTATATTGGAAGTGGTAGTGAATACCCGACGCGCTTCTTCGCTATGTTCACACTACGATACAAGTTTTGACCGGTTGTTCATCAACCTCAATTTCTTAGCGTTAATCAGCTTCAATCATCTGTATCTCTCCACAGAATGAGGGGATCTCTGTAGTATAATGCGTATAATGCATACACAGATGTTGTATTTGAATTCAATCTGTGTATTGGCATGCTCCCGCAGTTTGCGTGACCGATATTGTGGTCACTGTGGGCCATCTCTAAAAGTGATTTCGAACTCCGAGAACCAGCACAACCACAACGACTGGAGACGGAAGAGAGTATTGCTCAAACGCAATCATGGCTTTTCGCATTCCTCAAAAGGCTATTTTATTGCCTGAACAGCTTCAATATTTCCAAACTTCAAAAACCCACCAAGAAGTCTTATTCTACATTGAGGCGCTAAACAACGCTGTCGTGGGTGTCAAACTCTCCGATGAATGCTCCCAATCGCCCGTAAGGACAATACTAATCCCATCTCCTGTGCACTAATATGAACATAGGGAGTGGTTGCAATCTTAGATATTTTGTCGCAAATAGAAAAAACGGCAAAGTCGATACCGCCCGTGGATAATTCAGCGTCCAGGTTCGGGAACCCCGCATTCCGGACATTTTATGATAAAGTTGCAGAGGTACGTTTATCGCCGCCATAGCATGTTTTATAGAAGCTTAGTCTACTACGAGATACCAGATATCGCCCAGTCTTCATGCAACTCTCCCTGGATTGCAGCCGGACGCAGTACAAGAGGTCATAGTCTATTTCAACGAGGCATGGGGGAATAGGACGAGAATCGATTATGGGAGTGGCATGGAGCTCAACTTCTTGTGTTGGATGTACGTTGTAGTCATACTTGGACTTTATTTTGCCCTTACAGATGTCCAGAATTTGTCTAGAAAGACTTGGTGTCGTTGTGGAAAGCGATCACAAAGCGCTCGTCATCAAGGTGTTCTGGAGGTAAAGTCAGCTTTTATTTGCCTATTGAGCTGTTTAAACGTTGTTCTAGGTACATCGAGGTCATGCGTGTCGTACAGTCCACATATTGGTTAGAGCCTGCTGGCTCACATGGTGTCTGGGGACTGGATGACTACCATTTCCTGCCGTTCTTGTTTGGATCGTCTCAATTACGAGGTATATTGTGCCTCGTAACCAGCGTCTGGCTGCTGAAGTATATGCTTCACAGGGCATAAATATATTCGACCCAAAGCCATTCACGATGCCGAAGTCGTTGAAGAGTACGCGAAGAACTATATCTACTTCGCTTGCATCCAGTTCATCAACTCTGTAGGCTATCGTTCTCTGTTTAATCTCTGTGACTCATAGGACCTAGATTAAAACTGCATCTTTGCGATGGCACTCTCCTATGCTAGACGACATTTCTGCCGTATGTACCCTCGAAAGTCCTTGAACCGTTGCCAACATTTTTTCTACAAGGTCAAGACATGGGAGAAAGTTAACTCGGGCATGCTTAAGATGTATCTCGCAGAGGTCCTCGGAAAGCTGCCAGTAATGCAGCACTTCCTCTTCGGTTCTATCCTTTCTTGGGATGGGCCCTTCGCAGCCTCCACCGATGTCGATGATGCCCATCGGGGACACGCACATACCCTCCCAACGGGCGCCAGAGATATGGGCTGGGGCGACTGCTGTGGGATTCCAGTGCCTTCGGTGTTTGCGGCCGCGCAAGCGGAAGGTAAAGTTGATAAACAGCCTGGACTGAGGTTGGGTGGCCCGGGGATACGCCCTGTACCGTTTGACTAGAATGACTGAATAATGAATGTTTCGGTTTTTGCTGCCGACAAGCGACTCTACGAGCTAAGAAACGGGGCGTGGTCTATAAGCCAATGTAACTATGATATATATGTGTGTAAATCGGTGAATGTAGTGTTTCAATATATACTTTTCCTCAGGTCCGTCTGATCGACAAAATAAATAAATAAACAGTAAATAGACCTACGGTCCGTGGCGGTCCGGACGGGATAGGGATGGACGGGCCGTACGGAGTTGGAGACTTGGACTGATCGCCAATGAAATAGTTTGCAACGAAAGGACTTCTCTTTACAGCTCTATGTCATCCCTTCTCCGCAAGGTCTTCTCCCGCAGGACCTTGGCCATTGCTACTGGTGGCACTGCCCTCACCGTTGGCGGTGGATACTGGTATCTCAATTCTGGACCTGCTTACCCCCAGTCAACGCGAGAAACCCGCCGTGCTCCACCACCATGGACACCACCAAGTAGGAGTGATATGTTGGCGTCTTTGAAGGCGTCAGGAAAGATTACGACAAACCCTGGGAGTGATGAGGAGTTTGATTTGCTCATCGTAGGTGGAGGTGCGACTGGAGCTGGCGTCGCAGTCGACGCTGTTAGCCGTGGTTTAAAGGTCGCCCTTGTCGAGAGAGACGACTTCAGCGCAGGTGTGTATCAAAATTCATCGGTAATATGGCTCGACTTAATTTTATTATATCAGGTACATCTTCAAAATCCACGAAACTCGTTCATGGAGGCGTTCGTTACCTGCAGAAGGCAGTTTTTGAGCTCGATTATGACCAGTACAAACTCGTGAACGAAGCTCTTCATGAACGTAGAATTTTCTTGCAAACGGCCCCCTACCTCTCACACATGCTACCAATCATGTTACCCATATACAAGTACATAATATCTTAACGTGAAACTGTTGTTTTATACTAACTTTCTTAGATATTGGCAGGTTCCTTATTACTGGGCAGGCTGCAAGATGTACGATGCCCTCGCAGGAAAGGAGAACATGGAATCTTCGTATCTCATGAGCCGAGGCCAAGCACTTGAGACCTTCCCTATGCTAAAGCAAGACGGGCTTGTCGGCGCACTGGTTTACTACGACGGACAACATAACGACTCACGGATGAACATCGCTCTGATTATGACGGCTGTAAAACTTGGCGCAACAGTGGCAAATTACACAGAAGTCACGGATCTGCACAAGGACAGCACAGGCAAACTTATCGGCGCACAAGTCCGGGACAACCTCACGGGCGAATCATTCCCCGTGCGCGCTAAAGGCGTCATTAACGCTACCGGACCTTTCTCAGATACCCTTCTTGCTCTCGATGACCCCAAACATACACCGATTGTTCAACCGTCGTCTGGTATACACATCACACTTCCCAACTACTACTCTCCACGCAAGATGGGTCTTCTTGATCCCGCAACCTCGGATGGACGTGTCATATTCTTCTTACCCTGGCAAGGAAACACAATCGCTGGAACAACTGATACCCCTGCATGTGTCACGAGAGATCCGGTTGCCGCTGAGGAAGAGATCCGCTGGGTTCTGGAGGAGGTGAGGCGCTATCTTTCTCCTGATATCAAGGTGCGCCGTGGCGACGTTCTTAGCGCATGGAGTGGCTTGAGACCGCTTGTGCGCAACCCTGCGGCTTCGAGCACAGAGGGCCTTGTTAGGAACCACATGATCTACGTCGGTGCAAGCGGCCTGCTGACAATTGCTGGCGGCAAGTGGACAACATACCGCGAGATGGCGCAGGAGACGGTGGATACTGCGGTCAAGGCTTTCGGGCTAGAAAACAAAGTCAAGAACGGCTGTGTCACAGAGAACTTGAGGCTTGTCGGTAGCGATGGATGGAGCAGGAATATGTTCATTGGTCTTATTCAGCGGGTAAGTTAACTGAGCAGATTCTGGGACTTTGATGGCTTATGTCTCTGTGGCTTTTAGTATGGTCTAGAATCGGATGTTGCAAAGCACCTCTCGGATAATTATGGCGATCGCGCGTGGACAGTATGTTCGCTCGCCGAGCCGACAGGCAAGAGTTGGCCTCTTCACGGCACACGTCTGAGCCCTCAGTATTCTTGTATGTTGCTTTCCCTTCCTTTCTATGCCGCAAACTCAATACTCCACCCAGACATCGATGCGGAAGTCCGTTATGCCGTAACTCACGAGTATGCTCTCACCGCTGTTGACGTTCTCGCCCGGCGCACCCGACTTGCCTTCCTCAACGTTCAAGCTGCGCTTGAGGCCCTCCCGCGTGTTGTTGACATCATGGCAGATGAATTGAATTGGTCCTATGCAGAGCGCAAAAAACAAATTGCGGATGCCGTTGAATTTTTCAGCACCATGGGTCTCCCACGCTCTGCTGTTCCCGTCCTCCCTACTCCTATCCCTCGTGGATATTACGAACGCGCATGGGCATGGGCGAGTACTGGCTTCGGGTACTGCGATACTCTCACAAGTCACCAGGCAGGGCAGAGGGATGTCGGGTACACTCATCATGGACGTGCGAAATTCGAACCTGCCGAGCTCGCGGCGTTAACCGCCGCATTCGATAGGCATGCGAAGAGTGTGATAGTGGAGGGGGAGCACGAGGAGGTTATTGAGATGGATAGACTGACTGAGGCAGTACGAGAGGTACATGGATACGATGGTGCTTCGCAGAAGGACTTCCAATACGTCCTGGAGGAGGCAGGTTTGAGCGAGGCGAAACAACTGGATTTGGATAAGTTCATTGAGGTACGATTTCTGTTTCTCTGATTGGTCTTGTATTGAACATGCCTTTTAGGTCTGTGGAAACTTGAAGGAAGTGATATTAGCCCCAGTGTTCACTAGGCGGGAAAGACTTAGAATACCTGTGGAGAAGAGCGGAGGGGGTGTTTAAATAATTTATTAAAGTATTTGGATCCATAGAAGTTAAAATGGGTACGGGTTAGCAATTCACTTTAAACCTGGTTATATGCTTATATTTAACGCTCAGTCCCTTGTAATGGTCTAAATAAATACCTACATACCTCGCTGAAACCAACGTATTGATATCGTCACCCTTGCAGTCGCTCACATGTTTTCCATCTGGCCATCACAATAAGTAGTCTGTTGTACATTAACAGCGGGGGTAAAGCAAATCGCACATGATATGTTCGCATAAGTAGATGTCGAAGGCTAATGATACATACTCCTCCAAGTGTAGCATGCCTGCTTTAACTGAGCGGCCTTCTCCCAATTCTTGTCCCCCACCCTTGACCCTGGCCGCTTCTCCCATTTTCCTCCTATCTTGGTGAAGGCTCTAGTATTCTTCGGGAATTTGACTATCACTTCAGTCCCTTTTTCGTTTCGAGTATCATCAAGCTGGGAGTGATGCATAGTTGAGACATCAGGGTGCGAGGTGTGATGCATCACCGTGAGTATAGGTAGGTTTCTAATGAGATGCATCACGACCATCTACTAATCAGAGTACGTCTTGCATCTGGCGGCGAATTCGAAGGATCATATAGCCCTGCAATGCTTGATGGGATCCTCAAAATGATTAGCATTCACTTTCGTTACACTACGCCCTACAATGTATGATTTCATTCCGGAAGTATACGCTCGCGTGTTGTATCAAGAACTTCCGCCGTCATTGGCATCCCTAATGGCCATTGGTTGGAGACCCTATCGTACCCAAGATCAGACCAATTAGGCGATGGTGACGACCGTATGTGGGAAAAGTCAAGAACATTGGAATGCTTGCTTGTCTGAAGACGTGAAGCATCAGCAAAAACACTGAAGATTGAAAGAAATCTGTACATTTGGGCTTGGGCCTAAGGTGTTGGGGTATCCGCCGAAACGTATACCTGAGCAATCCTCGATGACTGGGTCAGATGTCACGGCCAAATATACGTCGACGTTTGTAGTTCTGTGCATACGAAACTGTCGTGACGCTGAGTGAGTACTGGACATGACACCAAAAAGAGGCTTCTTACCTGGTGACAGCCCACGACAATCGTGCATCTCGTAAGATTGTGAATGAGAACGCTGCCCTCCACTGGTGGGAGCAGTAGAACTGTGTCATTGAGACCCTGAATGTGGAGGGCTTGAATTTGTAACGGAGGACTCTGATTTTGGGATGGACTATCTTGAGACGACGGAATGAGATTTACAATACAGTGATCCAGGTCATGAATAGCCAGATCCTCTGGCGATGTCGATTTAGGCAGAGATTCTGCCGTCAAAAGTTTCCTTGAGTGGTTGGACAACGATAATCTGGTCGTTGGTACGGGCGTCGATACCGGGCTTCGGGTGACACCAACCGGGACAGCGGTGGGAGTGGCAGGCTTTCGCTTGAAAGTGAACTTTGGCTTTGGGTTTGACAGTGTTCGCAGTTGTGATAAAGAGACTTGCAGAGTCTTTAGTCGCTAGAGAAAATCGAAATTTAGACATGATTAAAGAACAATTGACAAGGGGATGCACCTCTTCATAGCGTCGTTGGTCATAACGAGGAATAGAGCCTGTTGCGTCTGTAAGACTTTTAACAAGCCTGGCCAATTCTGTGGTCAACTCTTGTAAGAGCTCGTCTGTTACCGAGGTTGCATTGGTGATGCGGGTTTCCAGTTCTGTTAAGCTCGAGTGCATGATGCAAACCCCAGATATTCCCACGCTGCTCGTTGACTGCTACAACGATGGGAGGACCTTCGCTGCTGCAGTATGTGTCCCGTAAACGCGTTGTGCCACCAAGTGCTCAAGGAACCCCTTGGCTGGACGATGGGAACATACTGCTTATCGCTGACCGCCACGCATTCAAATTCCATAAACGTATCCTGATCTCTCATTCAACATGGTTCGCTCACGAAATCCTGAATATGAACGACGGTACCACGGACGTCCTTGACGACTGCGTTATTTTACCTGTTCCAGTCTCATCTACAGACCTAACTCATTTCCTCAAAGTCATGCATGAGCCCCTTGATGTGTGAGTGAGTGTCCACTACCTATTCCATGTTGCCCTCGAACTCATGTATCCCAGCTTTCCCCTTGCCACCCTTCAAGATTTTCATGCTCTTCGCAGTGTTCTTATCCTCGCAACCCGCTTTGATGCCACCATCCTCCGCAAACGCACTCTTTCTACACTACAGGACCGATACCCCGCCACTCTCGCAGGTTGGGACCGTGTGCGCCCCCCATCACAGTCGCGGGTAGACCCAGATCATAGTGACTGGGAATGGGACCGCGCTTTAATCATTAACCTCGCGCGCGGTGTGCAAGCCTTTTCCCTCCTCCCAGCAGCAATGGCCATGCTCACTAACGATTGTTCCGCTGGTGAGGTCTTTGGCGTCAGGTTACCAGCGTCCACACACCCTACACTTCCATCCCATCCAGCATCGCCTACATCCCCGTTTTCGCCCTCACCATTCTCCCCGAATGGCGATATCACAGCATCTCCCCGCACTCCACTAAATTCGATTGATAACGCGTCGTTTGCACTCCTCAAGGAGCACCACCACGTTACCACTGTCGCGCTTCTGCGCTCCATCCGCGTCCTTGGAGCTACGTGCAACCGCCCACCTGAAATTCTGCCCTCCGTCACCGGCCGCGCACCCGTTGGGTCCTCAACTCTCCGACCTGGCGCCTCCATGTGTTCCGCAACTTTCAAAGACATTTCAGGTCGCCTCCTTGAAGAACTCGTACTCGAGAGACCTGTGGGCTTTGCTAGTTTTGTGGGCACTGTATTGGAGGTCAAGCAAGACAAGATGAAAGTTTGTAAATATTGTTGGAGAGAGTTTGAGGGGAGGGTTGGAGAAGCGAGGGAAAGGTGGTGGGAGGGTCTTCCAATGGTCTTAGGATTTGATGGATGGGAGGATGAGAGACTGAGGGTTGTTGAGTTGTAAACAATATTTCTCGAATACCCTCTTACTTATGTCTACATACCTCAGCTGTCGAATTGCAAGTGCAGTCTATTTTTCACTTGATTCTAACACTAATAAAAATGACAATGTACTTTTTTAACGTTCCCACCCACCCCAGATGGTAGGCCTGCAGCTCTGCTATTGCTTGCACTCATCCCGGTTGACCGCTTCGTTGACCATACGAATGTTCACAGAACGTGTGAGCATCTTACCGCACGCATAGCAAAAATGGCTGTAATTATCCAAGTCCACCTCAATGGATAAAGCATATATTATCTATCACTCACGTATTACACCCCATCTGACTATCATTTTCCTGAACAATCATCGTACATCCTGTACGGCACGGCAATGAGTACGGTACAATGGCCCACACAAGGAAAAACATACCCGAGCAGTGTTTCCAATCTGCAGTTTTTTCCAGGCCACCCAGATCTGGCAAGGTGCACCCGTGCGCTGTAGAAGACAATGGTAATAGGATGGTAGCGTTGCCTGGCAGATCTTGCACCGACTATGCTTACAGCTTGGACATCAAAATTGGGGGGCGCCCAGGGAGTCCTCTTTGAGGATACTTTGTGTCGCATCCATAAACATGTTGGAGTGAAATCTGGTAGTAGGTGAAACAAAACGGGCTAACCTTGGTCAAGCAATTGGAACTTCGGAGCTAAACAGCAATTCTAGAAGGTTCATATCGGTGGATGAAAGGTTGAGGCGGGGTTGTAACGTGTATACACCAAGGTCTGAATTAGACTCAGGCAACAAATAAAAGGATGATCAGGGGGAGATACGAACCCCTTGGGTATCGCCACCCGTCCGCCATGCATGCGAGGCAGAAAATGGAGTACACTCGCGCCCGGAGTTTCTCTCGAACGTAGGTTTCAAGGCATTTTCAGCAAAATGGGTGATTACACCCCGGTATAAGCGTTATGGAGAGTTTGGAATACGGCGAGATGCAAATGCGGCAATGGGCTTTGAGGGCACGGGGAAGAAGGCGAGAGAAGGTGCAAAGGGTGCTTTTGAACATTAGTTAGTATTTGAATACCAATAGGAGGAGAAAGCGAAGACTTTATTGTCTAGCGGTCAACGGCCGTCGGGAGTGTTTATTTGAAGAAATGCCTATCATTGTCCCTTTGTCACTTCAGTTAGGGGTCGAGCCAAGGCCACAGGAACTCTAAACAGCGGTCTTTGCACAGTTGTCATAGTTCAGTCATGGACGAACAAGGCGCGTCGCCAAGTGATGCTGGCCAATGCACACAGCATTGCATGATCAGTGACTATAAACTTGTAACGACAGAACGTTAACATTATTTATTATGCATTATGTCTGTATAATCTAGATAGATATCATTAGTTTGCGCAACGAGGACGGGCATTGAGTGGCTCACAGTTGACTGACTACTTGCGCAAGAAGGGTATCTGGAAGCCCGACAAAAGTGCCCTCGCCCTGTTCTGCGCCCCTACACCGGTTGCATTCGTTACGAAATGTATGTGCATGCCGTACTGCTTGGGATACGCGTCGACGTTGACCTCAATCTGGGGGAAGAGACCCATGGCGGCGGGGGGAAGACCGAATGACACAACTCCCGAAACTGAGGAAGGCGAGTTGACTGAAGATGACTGGGGTGGCAGAACGACGCCACCAAAGTCCCTTATACGAGGAAACACAAACTCGACGAGGGTGCCGAGAAAGTCATACATAGCCTGCCCCTTCAAATCGACCTTGGCACCGACCGGGATACCAGCGCGAATCCACCCACCAACAGACTTTTTACCACGCACAATTTGAATCCCCTCTGCACTGTGTCGTCCGCCAGCTTTGTACGACTCGCCTGTGAGCGCGCGGAGGGCCATGAGGGGGCCAAGGAGGTTCTGCTTTGAAGAAATGACGTCCTTCTGCATAGTATGTATTGAGATTTTCTCGAGGCGGATGACATTAGAGGGGGACGAGGGTGGAGGTGGTTTTTTGCCAATTTGGGAGCCACCGACAGGAGGGTTGTACCGGTTTTTTGTGTACGGGTCAGAGGGGTCGTAGGTGAGTCGAATAGCGCGAGGCGGGGGACGGGGATGTGGTTCATGAATGTAAGTCATGTACATAGCGTCCTCGGCGAGAGTGGTGTGATAGTGGTCCTCCAAGCGGCATGGTGAGAACTCGCGGGTGAGAATGGGGACTTGGGGAATAGGAAGTTGAGTGCGCCTATTTTTACGAAGATGACGAGTGATTTCTGGAGCGCGTCCAAAGCGTGTGGGTGGACGAAGGAGGCGTAGACCGGTTCGTCGAGAAGCAGCGACGATCGACATGGCAGACACTGTCCAACGGGAAAAAATTGCACAGCCACACATTGGTATGTTACACGAGTAAATACATCATACACTACAAAGATACTAATACTTGGGTTCCTCTCACCCAGATCTCATCACGTCAGCTTGCACTGGTGGTTAAACACTGCCTGGCTAATTATATATTGGTCCAAAGACCTCGAAAACATCTCGCCGCAGGCGTAGCAAAAATGACTGGGTATAAATTACTCAAGAGTCTGCTGCGAAATAAGTATCATCAGACTCACGTATTGCAGCCAGAAGTTGGGCAGGCTATATGGTTACAGCCATCTCTCCTATGTATAAGAATTGTGCATCCTACATGGTTAAACAGTCAATTTTGAAAAGAAAGAAAGTATATGTAGATAATTTTAAGAAACTTGCCTGGACAACGTTTCCAATGTTGAATTTTCTCCAACCCACCCAGATCTGGTAAGGCGCATTTGTGAGAGAATGGTTTTCCATTAAGCTCCATCTGACACATCTTGCACCACCTGTGCGCGCATTTGCCACACCTAAATTCGGTCGCATTCATGAAATCCTCCGTCTCAAGAAAGTCCTCCTCTTGACATCTGTAAGCAGGCCATCAGATCCAGTCAGGTAACTTATTTAATTAGTAGTAAAATACCTCGCGCATGCAATTGGCATATCCGACTGCGTGCGTGCGTGCTTGAGAAGATTAATGACATTGCGAGAGAGGTTTATATGCCATTTCTTATCATTTATATCAAAGTCTAGTCGCATTAATCAAGTTTGAAATCAGAGGCGAACGGGTAGAACGGCACTCACTGCTTGGTTGTCGTGACCCATCCGCCACGCATAAAGGACAAAGAATGGGGTAAGCGTGAATCGAGAGTTTATCCTGAATATAGGCTCTGAGGCATTTTTTGCACAGGACGTGCTGGCACCCAGGAATTATGACCATAAAGAACTTGACATAGTTTTCCATGCAGATTCGGCATTGCAATTTCTGAATACAGGGAAGAAGCCTGGTGATGTTGGTCCTGAACATGGTGGTTGACGACTCAGATAGCGTCGAGTATAAGATATAGATCAATCCACTGAACGCTCCTATTCTGATCTATAGGAGAGAAGAGATCCACTAGGAGGTGATTCAGAAGGATAGGAGTCTCTCTTGGCGTACATGATTCAAGTGACGTACGTAGACATGTCATGAATTGATTCAATCTTGACCAAATGTCAAATGGACTACAAGGCTGTTGCTCTTCGAACATTTAGCATTTCACAATCGTGGGTCGCACAAAATGGCAGAGGAACCAGGAATGGTATTTGAAGTAGATCGATATAATACAACAGCACAAAAGAACTCCTTACCGCCCATCTGGCCGGGGTTCTGGTCATCGGGGTTATTGTCAGAACTGCTCACGAAAAGGTAAGACGACTTACGGCTCCACTGCACGCTCAGAATCAGATTATCATAGCCCATACCATTGACCTTGTCAATCGCCTTTTGCGCAGCCGCCCGATCCTCAAAGCTGACGAACGCGAAGCCCTTGCCCTGGCCCGTCTCCCGGTCACGGCCAATATACACCCTGACGACTCTTCCGAACCTGCTCAGCAGCTCGCGCAGATCGCTCTCCTGCGTGTCTTCGGAGATGTTAGTAACCCGCAGGGTAGGCAGATCATCTCGGTTGCTACCGCCACCGGGGGGGCCAGCAGTACGCGTGCCGCCAGGTCCACGCATTGAAGGTGGGACATACTTCCCGCCGCTGGATGATGCACCCAGTGTGGGCGGGACAGGTGCTTGCTCGTGTGTGTCATCCTCTACACCACCAAGACCATCTGTAAGAATATATGGTAAGGTCGAAGTCAAGGTTGAAACAGAAGAAAAAATGGTACATACCGGTGGTCTCCAATCCCGCAAGAGTGTCTTTGTAAGGACACTTGGCAGTGAAATGTTCACCTTTGCAAAGTCGACAGACAACCTTGCCAGCGCCTGCCCTAGTGAGTTGTGTCTTAACATTATCTTCCTGTGCAGTTTCGGTTTCGCCAGCCTGCAGGGCGTATAAGATGATAACAGATTTTTTCTGATAAAACTACAGACCTTGTTGCCTGCACTGAGCTTCAAAACAACGTTTTCTGCCACTGTTGTGGTAGCCCGATCCGGACCAGGCTTGTTGCCCTTCTCGGCACCAAACTTTGCCCACTTCTGGCGCTCTGCCACGGCATGCTCGACAATCGATTTTTGAAGGGTGCGCTTGATTCGACGTGTGATCTTGAGGACTATAAGGCTCGTGTACTTGTGATAACTCTTATCAGGTACGTACCTTGACCTTTTTACCATCTTCATTGATGGTGTATTCAATTACAGTACGAATACCGTTGTCGTCAACGAAATCTTCGTTTTTGGGTTCTGTGTGTTATATTAGGTTTACTGGGTATGTACGATGAGAAGATGAACCTCACCGAGCTCATCGACATCGTCTGCCCATGAAGTTTTTGGTACTCTGTATAAATTCTATTAAATGAATGGTCTTTAGGCTCGGAATGGTTAACGTACGAGGAAGCCATCTCGCTGGATGAGATTTTTTGGGAAGGGACGATGTTTTTGTATTTGTCAGCATTTGAAGAATGGATCCGAAGTCCGAACCGTGTCAATTGGAAATGTTGACCACAATGTCGTCGACGCTGTGCAGACCAAAATTATTTCCAACCTTCGCCACACAACAAGCACGCCTAAAATCAACCTCTCCCTATGGTCGTACTCACGTATGGAAACGACGTCCAAATACACTTCCTAACCCCATCGTCCCTAAATTTCCTCAACTCGTCATTCGCTCGGATGGCACCTCGTTTACACACTGGACAACGTCGCCAAAGTCTATGATACGGCTTACACGAGATACTACGAATAACCCCGTGTGGAATACAGGCGCATGGTCGGACGAGAGAGGTGTGGAGGAGGAGGGAGCCATGACTGGTCGTCTTGGACGGTTCAACCGCAAGTTTGAGGAGATTTCAAAGGACGACAAGAGTGGTGACTGGATGGAGGGTCTTGTACAGTCTGGCATTGGCATGGGTGGAGAGTTGTGGACAGGTTCTATGACCAAGAAGAAGAAGGAAAAGAAGTAAGCTTGTGAGTGATTCCCCTCTCTGGCCTATAATTTGTCGACTTATAATTCATTTGAAGCCAACCTGCTGGTTGCAAGGCTTAATATACTTAGATGTAGACTCGACTCGTATAATACATTGATTTGCATGCCATCAGACACTTTACAACCATACCACCATGTCAGACGTCGTCTTTGTCGACACCCTCCACCTCTCAGTAGATGTCGGCCCAGACTGCTGGGGAAAAACACGGCTACAGCCCGTTGAGCTTTCCGTCTACCTCCATCTTAAACCATCCTTCCTCAACAAGTGCGGCACATCAGACGATGTACTAGATTCTGTTCATTACGGACATCTGTCTAAAGCAATCTCTCACAAAGTCGCGGGCGCATCGTTCACGGGGGTTGAGAAGCTTGTGGCTGTAGTAAACCAGGAGGCACATACGCTTGCAGGGGCTGCAGCGACGGAGGTGAGGGTTGTGGTTGGTTTGCCGAAGCAGATACTGCTTGCGCAAGGTTTTGTGGTTGATACCACAACGCCTCTGTCATCGGATGCTTCTGGATCGCGGATTGTTACCATTAAAGACCTTATCCTTCCTATCCTCATTGGCGTCAACCCTCCTGAACGTGAGGCAAGGCAGCGGGTGATCACAAATATCACGTTCCGTGAACGCCCAATTTCAAAAGCAGACCAACGACCGTTGGTAAACTATCCTGCTATTCTAGCAGAAATCGTGAAGGTGCGTCATTCTAAGTGTGTACAGGACATTCCTTCAATTCCTAGTTAGGCCATCGACGCGTCAGCGTATCTCACATTGGAAAAATTTGTGTTGGAAATCGTTCGTACAGCGTGTCTGGCGTTTGAGGACATCGATCTTGTCACTGTGCGGTCCCAAAAACCTAGTGCCTTGAGCTTTGCGAATACTTCGGGTGTAGAGATAACGAGAAGACGAGTAGATTTCTTGTAGGAGCATGATGCCATTATCAATATACGGTTAAAAATCTAATACCATGCACATTATCGTATCGCACTCATGCTTATTGCCTTTTCTTCTCTTCCGCACTGAACTTCCCCGGTGCCTCAGCAGCTGTCTCAAGAGGACTCTGTATACTCGCAAGGGCACGGAATCCGAACATCAGGACCGGAACGAGGATGAAGAACGTAACAAGGAGTACGGTAATGAGCCCGGGTGTGAGGAGCTGATAGCGCTTGAGTATGCCGCCGTCAACGAGAGTGGTGTTAGGTGCAGTGAAAAGATTATCAAAATCAATAGCTTGGCGCGGTTGGAGAGTGAATGAAGGCGAAGAGGTGCCGGTGTAGATTACGAGATGAGTAGGATAGGTGGAAGAAAGGTATGCGAGCTCGTCTGCGAGTTGAGAGGCTATTTGAGGGTGTAAGAACGTGTATGTCTGCAAAGTAAAAGTTGTGACATACTGTATAGAGAAACTTTGTCCTTTCGTGAGCCACCAAGTTCTCCCTCGAGCGACGGGAGAGTAATATATACGACATTCTTGGAGCCATGCGTAAAGTGGCCTGGAACATCGTTGGGAGTAAGTTGAATTATCTCAAATCCGCAGCGGGTTGCGACAGATTCTGCGGCAGAGGAGAGGTCAGGCTGTGGCTGGGCATACTGAAGTTGTCGCGAAGAAGTTGACTGCGAAAGGATTTGAACGAACTTCGATGTTGGAGAGAGTGTACGAAGGTCGGAAGCGTGGAGCTGCTGGCAATGTTAGCTAACAAAGATGAAAATGAAAGTCAAGACGCACGCCCTCCTGGCCAACGAGGATTACAGCATCGAGGTTGCACAGGTCTGGCGAGCGCAGGTCTTGCAACTCTGGCTTGGATCTGCGAATGTGAGATGTTGTAAAGAAAGAAAGAAAGGCGCAACTCACGACCAGGAAACCAAGGGAACTGTATTTGAGAATGCATAGGCTAGGGGACAGAGAACCGCTGCGACGAGTAGTCTGCCGGCCATGGTGTCAAGAGAGGAAGAGTGATGGCTTATTTATCATTGTAATTCCATTTCCTCCAATTATACTTCAACAGTGTATGTAACTATGGGAATACCTGGTAAGGAACGTGAGGGGAGGGTACTATGGTCGCAATACTTTTAGGCGTTATTCTACATTGTACAAAATGATGCAATAAATATTGATACATGCGATGGTTATGTATATCATAGTGGCACTTCAACTTGTGAATGGTCCACTAGAATGCCGCTGATGCGATTAAACACTGCTTCGGGGTATTTTCTAGAAAATAAAGTATGAGAGGACATCATTGTTGACAAGATGAAAAACACTTGCCTTGCCCTAAGTCGTTCCAAAAGAGCAAGTGCGCCTTCCCGGTTCCCTGAGCCAAGCTCTGCGCGTATCATCGCTTCCCAAGTCGATGGCTGTAACAAAAGACGATGTAAATTACGCGTGCTCAATTCGATGAGAATAAAAATCTACCTCGCGATACACTGGTGCACTCTTGTCAACTATCGACCCTTCTGACGGTGCATGAGGCGCGTGATTGTTTGGTGCCGCAACACCGACAGCTGGGTCTTCTAGTGTCTCAAATACTCTCCGCGCCTCCTCCACATTATTAAGAAGGGAGTAGCACTTGATAAGTGAGTTAGCGATGTACGCAGTCATGTGCACACCCGCAAGATGCATTTTATTGACGTATTCTGGGATGAGGTCTCCGCGACGGTGAACAACGAGGGCATTGATCATTGCCTCAAATACAAGAGCATCAGGTGCAATGGTCATCTCATTGAAGACCTTCACAGCCGCGTCGAGGTTCTTGGACACACATCCGTGTGCGTTTATGAGCGAAGCAATGTGGATACCCTGGACTGGCGTTGACTTGTCTGCCTGGAGACTGCGGAAGGTCGATACCATTCCCACAATGTCAACAGGCTCTATCGCGCCATACGCGTCTAAGAGCAGCTAAAATGTCAAATTAAAATCAGCAAAAAGGGCCTTAAATGGTACAGCATAGAAATCTTACCTTGTATGTATGTGCTGTGGGGCTAATATTCGCCTTGCGCATCTCATCGTAGAAATGCAACGCTCGCGTCCTGTCTGGCTTGGTAGTAGTATACACCTGCATCATGGTGTTATAAGGCGGAATGCGGGGCTTAAAATTCCTGGCCTCGGTCATCTCGCTGAAGAGGAGCTCTGCAGAGTGCACGTCGCCCACCCTCGCACATGCGCCGATAAGTGCACCATAGGTCACGCTTGATGGAGTAATACCAAGAGCCTTCATCTGCTGGAACAGCTCCATCGCATAATCGGCTTTCCGTGCCTTTGCGAGCTTGGAGATAATGTTGTTGTACAGATACTGGTTGGGCGCAACCTGGAGCGTTCTTGATTCGTTAAATAGTTCCAGAGCGATACTTGCATCGTCGGTAGTGTCCTTGACGTTGTAAATCAAAGCGCCATAGGCATTCGCATCAGGTGCGCTGCCATGTTGCAACAACCTCTGGCGATGCACATGCGCGCCCTCTACGTCCCCATGGTGCGCAAGCCCTATGACCATGGCATTTTCAATCATGAACCATGACACAGCTTGATATTCCTTATTTGACTCTAACATCTCCAGCAAACGCTGCGCCGCGCTGTACGTGTAGCGCAATTCTTCGGCACGACCCATACGTCCGAGCGCCTGAATGAGGGTGTTGAAAGCAGTTGGAGTCGGGATTCGGCCTGTCTCAAAGCCAATTCTGAACTTGGCAAATGCCGTAGTCAGTGAGCTCTCGGCCTTGGAAGGATGGGTGGATCTGAGATCGTTCAAGATTGTCGAAGTCAAAGCGGAGTCGATGCGAAGGCCGTGAGCAGTATCGGTAGGAGAAGAGGCGTAGCCGGAGTCAGTGCATTCTGTAACATTGGCATCCGAGGCAGAGTCATCAACAGCTTGCTGGAGTGCTGCTTGAGGCCTATTGGGTGTATTGATGGCATCAACGAAGTCAGTGTCCTTGAATAACTGTACCAATCCGTCCATTCCAAGGCGCTGGGACAAAAGGAGAATGACATGGCGAATAAGGTTGTTGTTCATCTGCTCGAAAGGAACTTGATACGCGGCAAGGTCACGTATCAAAGATTCAAGACCTTGGAAGGCATAATTCGGGACAACAATCTGCGGTGGATTGTCGGAGTTTGACGCGCTCTCCAACTCACTGGCAGCCATAACAAGCAGCTCCCAATCCCTCAAGCTCATATCTGCTGGAAGCGTGTCGGAGGCACGGGACATGGCATATGACTGGAGGAAAAATGGGGTATACTCGGGTGGTTGCGATACGCGGACAGTGGCTGCGACGCGAGCGAGTGTCCGGGTAACAGTATACGGCACGTCACCTTGTGATACTTCATAAAGTTTCTTGGTGAAGTTCAGCTGGAGAGCTTGAAGATCGGTGACCGGATGTGCCGACCCAAGTTCGTGATCACGAGTGGTGGTCGCCGTGATCCATGACGAGTAGTGCTTGGATAACAGATCAAGGGCCTTTTCATACATTTTTCGTCCCAGATACGCAGCAGTTAGGTCAGCTACCAATTCTTTGCGTAGCCCAATTTTGATCGTGGGTACAGCCAATACATGGTTCTGCAGAAAATCCATCGACCAAAGGAATTGTTCCTCAGTCATGGAGTCCACCTGTGCAATATTGGCCGCAAAGACGACGAGGCGCTCCGTATTACGAATATGACGCGGATTATCTTGGAGGCGAATGACGAAGAGACGGTTGATATCATCAACCATGGCCTTAACAGCAAGGGAGTCGAGCATAACACCCCAAGCGACCTGGTCAGGTTTAACGGCTTTTCCGGCAGGTTCATAGGGATCTGAGGAGCCTTCACTCTGTGCGAGAAGCCTATCAAACCAAAGGAGAGCCGTCGGAACGTCGCCGATTTGACAGAAGCCCG
Organism: Tephrocybe sp. 9980TJB; assembly: GCA_018220975.1. NCBI lineage: Eukaryota > Fungi > Basidiomycota > Agaricomycetes > Agaricales > Lyophyllaceae > Tephrocybe > Tephrocybe sp. 9980TJB. The sequence goes on from JABAJU010000054.1 coordinate 29,122, forward strand.
TAAGGACAGTCGTAAAGGTGGATGTGGCAACTGGAGGTGGGTCAGCGATAAGTCCTTGAAGACCGGGTTCTGCTGCAAGCATCTGTTCCACAAGAGCAATAGCCTTGTCGGCCCTGTCGAAGCGGAAATAGGTCTCGATCATTTGATTCCAAACAAAAATAGAACCACGCGAGGTGTCGGCGTCCTCTCGTGCCCAAGAGACGTGAATGTCACCGCGTTTAACGGCTGCACGATACTCTGTGAAAATCTGTTCGGCGCCGGCAAGCTGGCCCGCATTGGTGTAGACACGGATCATCTCGAGGAATGTCCATACCGATGGAAGCAGGTTTTCACGCTTTTCCTGTTGAGCAAAGACGTGGATTGCGGCTTCAATGTTACCATGAATGGCACAAGAGCGTAAAAGGCAGGAATAAATATGGGCAGTGAAACGCGCGTTGCCTCCGATGGCAAGAGCAGCTTCAAAGAGAGACATGGCAATGGGAAAGTTGTTTTCAGTCTTCAGAACTTCGATACGCCTTCGATCCGCATCGTCACTCGAAATCTGGTCGAAACCGGTGAGGGCACTATGCTTAATGCGAAGCTCAAGAGCGGTGATTGCGGAATGAATCTCCTGGTCGCGAGCAGTAAGTGTATCGATTAGGATGGTATAGGTAGTGAAGTTGGGCATAAGCGAGTGGCGAAGCATATCGTTATAAGTCTCAAGCATGAGATTCAGGGGTTCACCTGCGCGACGGGTAGCCTGGAGTGCCTCGAGTGCATAATTGAACTCGCGGACATTAGGTTTAACGGTGGTCTGTCTAAAATCACGAACGGCCTGAGCGGCGAGAGCAGCGTCGCCACTATCACGAGCTGTCACAAGACGTCTGGCAGCATGAGAACTGAACCGTTTTTCTGCGTCAACGTTTGGTGGGTTAACCGTCTGTGGACTTTCGGGTGCGGTTGTGTCGGGAGATGACGGACGGGAAGAGCGTGGGGTAGGCGCTGGGATGGAGGGGTCGAACACCTCAGTGGGCGGGGATGCGGAGGTAGAATTTCGGCGGGCAAGTATAGGACGTGGACTAGGGGGAACTGGGTCTTCGACAGGGGTAGAAGCACCAAGTGGTGGCGCAAAAGCATGACGAGACCTGGCATGAAGTTGTACGGTCTTCAAGACACCGAGCTTTTCAGCGCGTTCGGTGCGTCCTTGGGCTGGAACCGAGAAACTGTTACTGCGCATTCGTGTGCGTCTAGTGGAAGACGCATTAGATTGCCTAGTTGTGACATCGTCCTGGTCATCGGTTTGGGTGAATGAGCCGTCGTTGGAAGAAATAGTGGCATTAGCCTGAGTGACTGCGCGACCAGCGCCCTATTGTTGAAATATCAGGGACTATAGACAGAGTAAATAGCAACTATAGGTTACGTACAAAGAATGGGTTGTGACGGCTGCCAGTATTGTACTTTGCACCGCCTGGGCCTGGACCATTGCCCCAATGAGAACTGCCTGCAGATGGGTTTTGGAGAACATTCCTCAAGGTGTAGGATTGGTGTTGTATGGAGGTAACGGCACGGGTGGTAGTGTGGAGGAGTTGTGTGGCCACCTTAGGCAGCATTGTGGCGTAAAGGGCTGGACTGCCAGCCTCGCAGTCAGTAAGTAGTCAGTCAACAAAACGCGCGTTGACTCGGCATCATTTTTCTATTCGGCTATTTTCGGAAATAGCCGGACCAACTCGGATTACATCAGACTTTTGGTAGCCACAGTGCTCACTACAATCGAATCTATGTTTCCACTTGATCCTCCCAATTTGTGATACTGCGCCACATTAGCCCCCGTCAATCCACGAAATATCCTACTTACCTTTCGCACAGATCCCCAGTCCGTCACTTTTTCCAGTTCACTCAACGGACTAAGTATCCCTACAATCCCTGCACCCATCTTCTCCTCTGGTGTCCCATCCATGCTCACCACAATCACTGCACTCGTCTGGTCAGATATTCCATACCTCCTCAATGCCTCTGTAATGTTATTCGTGGGATTCAGTGCCCAGATCACCTCCGAGTGTACCGTTCGTGTCCGTAGCGCATCTTGTGACTCTGCCAGCATCGCCTGGTAGATCGCAGTCTGCAAATGTAGTCGACTTGTAATCTATTCGATTTAGCAAGTTATATGTCCATTATTGAAAAGAAAGACCCACTAGTCGTGCATCAATGTAAGCAAAATTAACTGCATCCCGCGCAGCTTCTCCCTCTTCTCCCTCTGCTGCTGCTGCATCGATAATCCGTTTCCGTACCTCTCCTCCATTGCTCACGTCGGTGTAGAGTGCAGCATGGACGACGGCGCGCGAGCCAGTGAATTGAACAAACGAAAAAGTCTCCATCAGTGTTTCGGCCAAGATTGATGACTTCTTATTCAAGTAAGTAAGTTGTTGACCACGTACGAGCAGGATCTCGACACTACAATGCGCCTCACACAGCTTCCGCTATCTCTTCTCATCTCTTCATTCATTCTCGTTGTATCCAACGCAGTCCCCGTACACTCAACTCTCCTTACTCCAGATACTTTTGCTGACATCACAGCAACTGGTACTTGGTTCATCGAGTTCTTCTCTCCTTACTGCGGCCATTGTCGTGCCTTTGCTCCCACATGGGAACAGCTCGTTCAAGAGTCTGAAAAGGACCATCCTTCTGTCAAACTTGCACAGGTCGACTGTTCTCTGTACGGAGGTCTGTTTCATATTCCTATCTTATGCTATAGTCTTACTCATCCACCCAAAAGACTTATGCAACGACAATGCAGTCAAAGGATACCCTACACTTCGCATATTCAACGACGGCAAGGACCTTGGAGAATTTAAAGGCACTCGCGACCTTCCAAAACTTCACGCCTTCATTGACACTCACCTACCGACAATACCAACTCCCCCTCCTCCCACCCCTCAAATAAAGATCAACCCTACGGGCGAGGTCCTCTCTCTCACTGAATATAAATTTGCTTCCTCTCTGGCGACAGGTCCCATGTTTGTCAAGTTCTACGCCCCTTGGTGTGGCCACTGCAAAAAGCTAGCGCCCATATGGAAACAACTCGCATCTTCCATGCAGGGCAAACTTACCATCGCAGAAGTTAACTGTGACGAGAACAGTTCTCTGTGCAAAGCACACAACATCCAAGGGTATCCCACTCTTGTCTACCTCACCAGCGGCGGCTTGAGGAGCGAGTACCAAGGCGGGCGCAAACTCGAGCAGCTCAAGAGCTTTGCAGAGAAAGCGAGTAACGCTGGACTCCACACGATACAGACAGGGGAGCTGGAAGGTCTTGTTGCAGAGCACGAGGTTATGTACCTTCTAGTTCACTCAGACGATAGCATACTCGTACGTATCCTCCCTATACACCTTCCGTCAACTCTCACCGTGACTCCCAATAGGACACCGTCGCACGCGCATCAACACCTCTACTTGGCTCACCACCAATTTACACCTCCTCATCCGCCTCTCTTCTCTCCTACTACGGCGTTCCACAGACTTCTACATGGGCGCTCCTCGTATTCAAAGACCACATTCACGCGAAGCCCACCTCCATCCTCCATGAACGCGCCATTCACGTCTCTTCATCCGAAGATGCGATTCGCGAGTGGCTTCTGAGACAGCGACTCCCTTCCACGCTTGAGCTTTCGCAAGACACCTTCCAGAGTGTAATGAATGCCCCACAGGCGCCTCTCGTTGTCATCGCTGCCGTGACACCCTCGATTAACAATCGCGTAGTGCAGCGCATACGTGAGGTTGGAAAAAAATGGCGGGTGCATACCAATGGAAGCGGCGCCATCAATGGACGAGAGGTTGTGTGGACCTGGATGGATGCGGAGCGATGGAAGGATTGGATGAAAAGTATGTATGGCATTGTTGTGCAGGATGGAGAGGAGAACTTGGAGGAGGTTCGCGTAGTTGTCACGGATCACAAGGTCAGTTTCCTTACTTTCAGTGGGTATGAGAAGGGTGCTGAATGTGGATACAGAGGCTCGTGTATTATGATAACGACCCTGCAGATCAAAGGCTCAAGATCACCTCAAGCAAGGCCTTGTTTGAAACAGTGGAAGCTGCTGCTGCCGGTGCTTTGACATATAAGAACTCAGAAAACCTCGTCGAGCGTATTGCAAGAGTAAGGCCTTTCTCATAACACTCTTACTACTGGCTTCTAATGCAATCATTTTCGTAGTACTTCAACAACAAGCTTATTTCGGTGGAAAAATATGTTGTGATGCACCCGTGGAGCACAATATTTATCCTCTTTGTGGTATTCGGGGCCATCTTTATGGGTCTCAAGAGGCTTCTCGCGGACGATGCTCATTCAGAGTATAGGAAGGTCGAACGTTTGGATTGACGGCACGATTGCCCTGGTGCCTACTTATTTATTTACGAGTGTCAGCGTACTCTGGATGGTTGATATTATGCTAGGTGTCGGCGCAATAATATAAATGATGAACCTAGGTCATGGGCTCGCGATAAAATTGGTTCTTCTATTATTTATCGATTGTATCTTTACAATGCTTGGTCCAATCTTCGGAGACTGAACTAATCCTTAGCTTTGTGATCTTTCCTTTGGGTGGTATGGAAATGAGGCGTGAGTATATGTTGACATTGCTTAGGGCAGTCAGTACATGTTGAGGTGACGCTCAGACGCGACGCGTCCACAACTGCGGCCAACGACCGCTAGAGTTTATTTGCAACGTCTCTAGCTTTTCTGCTGCGAGTTCAAACTATCGCTTTGATCTCACTTCTTGGATCAAACCACAAATTTCTTGGACTCTTTTATTGATTTGTACCGACTCGGAGCTGTGGACGGTATGTGGAAACTGGATTTTTAAACAGTTCATTAACCCTGGGTTACCTCACTTTTGCTTTCCAATCTGTATGTCTCATTCAGTATATCTTTGGTCAATGCCAAAGTATGTGAATGTGTTCCACCTTGGTGAAATTTCATTTGGGGGCAATCATCTGCATAAGATTGAAGTATACTAACTCATTGCCTTCACACTGGTTAAAGCCACGTACGACAATCATTATAGCTTTACAACCCTCCATTTCATCTCCATCATGGTATTCCAATGGAAAGGCATAGGCTCCGCATCTTCATCATCATCTGGTTCAATAATTCGATGTGACAGAGATGGATTTGAAGCCCCAGGTCTTCTGAATGGTTTGACAATAAAATCCTCCTCAGAGGCGTCGCTAGGAATATGTGTGATGCAAGCCACACTAAGCATCATTTCTGGCGAAAATGTAAGAGGGTTGAGAGCAAGCTCCTGCACGGTGATCAGTGGAAATCGAGACAATTCCTGTGCAACGATAACATACCTTCCACCCAACCATCATCCCAACTTCGAGTTGCCCGATATTACCCTCCGAGATGTCCACGTATTTGTCCCATCCCTGCTCTGCACGTATCCAGTCAAAAGTCTGCTGAGGAGTTCCTCCAGAATAATCAAGTTGCACGTCCTCCTCTACAGGGTATTCATAAGTATCCCAGTCCTCCTCTGTCACTTCTACCCGCTCCTTCTTCCCCTTCTTCTTGCGCTGGACAGGGGTGTGCATTCCCTCCTCCACATCCACGCTTGTCACAAACATTCTTGGCGGCAACTCGCCTCGCTCTGCTTTTTCCGACGGTGGAACCAGTCTCGGCCGTGACGTAGGCTGAGAACTCCCCACGAGGCCTAACGTTTGCGCTACCTCGTGGGTCTCGAGCGTTTCGGAGCCACTGGCCAGAGGTTCATCGGTATCAAAGACAATCTTTTGTGGCAATGGCGCAGTCATAGACTGTCTGAAGCCCTTTCTCTTGTTCTTATTGCGCAGCGTAGACATCATGATATTTCCTCCGTCCACATTCATTGTTGATACTCCAATTGGTCCCTGCAGTCGATTGGCTGGTAACACGACGTTATCACCAACCCCTTCTTCGTTGTCGGTTCTTCGTTGAAGATTCTCACTAACGCTAGACTGCACCAAAGCGACATTTACCGAAGCCCCAGTCCCAAGAGGCACCATGTTTGATGCGGAGCTATTTTTTGGGGGAGGTACAGAATTATCGGCTTGAGTTAGGGCAGCTTGATCATGTTTCTTTTTAAGTCGTCGGCGGAGGTTTCGCATATGAGTTTGATGCTTTCCATAGCCAGGAGGGACAGCTTGCTGGCTATTGACAAACTGAGAAATTTCATTTCAGGGGAATATAATATGGACTCACAAATTTGCATCTGCGTGTGGTAAACGATTTAAGTTGAGGTGTTTTGAAGGTTGGGGTGAAGGACCAGATGATGATGAGCACGAGGACGAAGCTGACGACGAGGAAGAAGACGAAGATGGAGATGAGGATGAGGATGAGGAGGTGCTCGAAGAAGATGACGAAGATGAAGACGAGGACGACATGGATGAATCAGAGTCGTCTGAAGATTCGGTGAGCGGCCTCGCCGCCACCGCTTTCTTCCTCTTAAGAAGGGGTTCAACAGCAGATAATGATTGAAGGGCATGCCCAGAGGCAGACAACGTCCTCTTTCTCTTCCTGACAATCGACGAAGCTGGAAGCGTCAAAATTTGGCTGGACATTCAGAAGTGGCAACTTACTGTCAAGTGCATTGTGGTGGTTTCTTGTGCTAGAAATTTTCTCGACATGTATGAGGTCACCGTCTCTGGTAACTTCGAGAGGACTCTCGTCGAGAAGTTCAAAGCCGTCGAGGAGCAAATGTATCTGATCGCCTGACACTTCATACGCCTTTAAGGCTGGAATTTGGCGGCAGATGACATGCTTAAGTTCAGCAATAGTAGCAGGAACATTGTCGGAATTTGGAGAGAACCAAGCTTTGCATTCAGGGAGAGGAGCCCTGGTCTGAAGCCTTAAGCGCATATCTGGAAGACAAGAAACACCGAAATTTCTGAGATCACGAGATCGAGAACAGAGTGACAACGTCACGCGATCGTCACGAGTCCAAGCCAGCACAGCGAACACGTCGACGACTTTGACTTGCTCCGTTCACTTGTCAATTCGGTGATATCGTTCATTCTTTACTACCGCCTTCATCAACACAGACGCTGGCCGCTGCGCCATACAAAAATTGCTAGTGTCTGCAAGCCATGGCCCAATACCACTATGACGAGGCTGGAAATATGGCCGCCTACTTCCTGATCACCTTCTTGGCCCTAATTCTTGTTCCAACAACACTCTCTTCTATTAGACCAGCCAGTATGTAGCCAAATGTTACCATGGGATGACTGCTCATCTACGGCACAGAAAAAACTCTGACTGGTTGCCAATGTCAGCTCTGTATAGAACAACGTCAACGAATCGGTTCATCGAAACCATTTTTCACGAAAAAGTGCGCCTGGTTCAAATCCTCGGAAGGCAGTAACTAACCCATGCACAGGACATATTTCCTTTTCGTTGCATGGTCGTTATTCGCCGTCGTAGGCTACAAGATTGCCACCTCAGAGGTGGAAAACAAGATTTACGACCCCTTCGAAATCCTCGGCATCGGCATGGTGAGTTTTACACTAGCTTGCTGCTTAGCTTTTACACTGAATTCGCACAAAGGGAGCTGCCGAGAAAGAGATTAAATCACATTACAAGAAACTTTCCAAGCTCTAGTCAGTCTGCACATCACTTTATGCCGTTCAAATTCATTGACGAATTTTAGCCATCCTGACAAAGTCAAGGCCACCGCAAATATGACCATAGAGGCCATTCAGAACCGTTTCGTCGAAATCACGAAGGCATATAAATCGTGTGTATTCTAGAAAGCCGAGCTACCTCCATCTCATTATTCCTTCCGCACACAGCCTTACCGATGAAACTATTCGAGAGAATCTTGAAAAGTACGGAAATCCCGATGGTCGAGTTGACGTATCTATGGGTATCGCGATCCCAAAGTGGATTGTTGAGGGAAAAAATAATATCTGGGTCCTTGGTTTCTATGGTATCGTATTCGGAGGAGCTCTACCTGCGCTTGTGGTGAGTAGATAGTTTTGAGGTGTTAATTTATTGATTCATTGGCTTCTCAGGGACGCTGGTGGTTTAGCAGTCGCCAAAAAACCAAGGATGGAGTCAACGCCCTCTCCGCAGCGGCCTTCTTCAAGGCCCTTAAGGAGGAGTCCACATTTGAAGAAGTTCTTGGGACCTTTGGCAAAGCCTTCCAATGGGAGCTCGCCGCTCAGAAGGCTAAACCAATATCTGAATTAGACTCTCTTGAGAAACAAGTCGAGGAGAAGGCTGGTCTGAAGTGGTCCGAAGTGAAGAAAGTATGTGGAAGCGATGCACTTCGGCGAAAGGGCCTTGTTCTACTTTATGCACATTTGCTGCGCCTTAACATTGAATCATCTACGCTCCGATCGCGTACGTTTGTTTTACTTGCACCTTTCTTTGATGCTAATTAAGTTCTAGAGCAAAAGGAGATTCTTCTACAAACGCCGCTCCTGCTCAATGCCCTTCTTACCATTGCCACGTCACGCAACTGGCTTTCTCCCTCCCTAGCTGTCATGAGGTTGCATGCATACTTTACGCAAGCCCTTCTACCGGGAACCGAACGTACTCGCTTTGCTCAGCTGCCTGGTATTAAGCTCGATGAAGCCTTGACTTTGGCACCGAAAGCCCTCGACCTCAGAGAATTTGAACAAGCCCTTATCGAGAAACATGATGTCAGAATGCTCGATGTTAGGACAGCGCTTTCGAAATGGGGTCGCGCAGAGATTGTCGATGTTGCATTCAAAGGTAACGAAAATTCATTGCTTTATGTCAACGCGAATTATTCACGGAATCTCTCTAGTGATTGGTGAACGTGTTGTGACCCCTTCATCAATCGTTTTCCTTGTTGTCAAGTTGAGGATATCTCCCCCTCAATTCAACCCTATGCAAGAAGAAGAACTTGACGTCGATGAGACCAAACGCCGCGTCAAGTTCAATGATGAAAAAGACGAAGAATTCCTCATTAGCCGCAAGGAAGCTGAAGACCTCCCATCTGACGATCGTCTGCCTGGATTCGTGCACGCTCCGTACTGGCCTGGGGTGAGAATATATCATTATTTGCTCACCAAATTTGTGGCTTACGTTGTTTTCAGGAACGCAAACCTTCGTGGTGGATAGTGCTTGGCGACGAGAAGAGTAATCGAATCGTTGTTCCCCCGATGAAGATCACTGAAATTCCACTGGCGCAACCCAATCACGAACGTGATTACCGCTCGTACAAGATTCAGTTCCAGGCTCCTCAGAGCGTTGGCGTCTTTACATGGAGGGTTCAAATCATCAGTGATAGCTTTGTGCAGGAAGATGCTTCCCGCGACATTACTGTGAGTATACCCTTGAGCCCAATTTGGTTGCAGCGTTCATTTTTTCCGTTGCAGCTCAAGATTGAAGATCCCTCAACCCTCCCAGCTGAGGATCTGTCAGAGGACGAGATCTCAGATCCTGAAGAGGATTCCATTGCAGGACAGATGGCGGCTATGCGCGGGGGATCAGTTAAGAAAAAACCGGCTGATGATGAGAGTGACGAAGAGAGTAGCACCGACGACGATGACGAAGATGGCACCAGTAGTGACAGTGACAGCGACTGAGATGTTGACTAGCACTCTTCACGCAGCATTGTACGACAACAGTCTTCGGATGGTTTCAACGGGAAATATGTAACTTATTATGACCATCCTGCATATAAAACTTTGTGCAAGTTGAATGAAAGTAATCAAAAATTGAAAATTAGAACAATCCTTAGTTTAAAGACTAATTAATATGTATCTATCAGTCAATGCGACTTTGTGTAAGTTAGTTTCGTTTCGAGTTTTGCGGCATTTCCTATGGCTAAAGGTCATATTGAAACCACCGCTGGAGCCTTCCTGTCCGCCTCTTCAGAACCCTGGTCTTCGCCGAGATCGAAAGTATTCCTTTGTCGACCGTTGTCCGACATCACTTCTGTCCGAACGTGGATGCTGTGGAGACTGAAGCTTTGATTTCCAGATCCAGTTTGAGACCCAGTTTTAGGAATAGTGGGGAACCAGATGCCATTGGGATCCTAGTAAGTTGTTAATTCAAGTCAAGTAAATCATAATGGGAAGGACACGCACACCGCTGGTCATACTGTTAATGTCTGGCGAACCGAGGCTAACTCTACGTGCAAGGAGTGTGTCGAAAATGATCTATGCAGAGTGTTGTTATGAAAGGCAAGCGACTGAGGGAACGAAAAAGACATACTGTGGCATAGAGTGGTGCAATTGGCATTGAAAATAGTGCAAAGATGGTAGTGGTACGTCCAGCAAGGGTCCCGATCATATTAGCAAGAGAGAACATGAAAGCGATACTGCCTGACTGGACAGCTCCGCGAACGGTGCGGGTAAGAGGTGAATTTTCAGGGGACGGTATGAATGGAGGGGTGCAGTGCAGGAGGCTATAGCAAACAGAGCCTGGATTACAAGATGACATTAATGCCAGAGATTACATAGGCGTATAACCCAGATGCATACCAGAAAGTCCAGCTTCGAAGACCGCCTGGAGGATAACCCATGCCCGTACCAAGTCTGCGTAGGTGGAAGGGCTCTGGTCTAGGCTCCTGCGTTGGTGATGAGGTCACGTCGGGATAAATGAAACAAGGGAGACACACATCTGGGCGAGTGAAAGATTTTGCACAAGTCCCATTATCCCAACGGCTAGGGAAAGGGCAAAAATAGTGAGAGAAAACATAGTAAAAACTCCGAGGGAAATCGCGTTCTTGGTCAAACGGAAGAACCTGCAGCGGTGCCAATGTCAGCTTATCTTGATCAAAACTAAGCCAATTGAACCCCACCTATATGCCAAGAACAGATGGGCGAAGAGGCCAGTAATGGCAATGCATATCGGGGTCACTGAATTGACCCATAAACCCACTAGGATGGTAGAATAAATGAGTGAATATACAACGGATATGGCTCATCCCCGACGTACTTGTTAAGCCTGTGGGATTTACGTAGTTCTGAACACTGTGGGAGGATTTACGATATTTGGTTATTGGGATAGATTGTGATAGGCTCACCAGTACACATATGCCATATAGATGAGGCTAAGGTGACGTATGAATTTAGAGTAAATTTGCTGTAGTGAATCACTCACACAACACAGTGGAAGGTATTAATGGTGAACAGAAACTCCACCAAGGACCTAAAAAATCAACAGAAAAAGTCAGCCGTTGAAAGTTAAGCGCAAGTAGTAATCGTGCCTTATCCAGAAGGGGTCGCTGATTCCTTAAGAAACGTATTAGCATTGCTATGGCTGACCCATTGGAGAGTTAACTAACGGGTATTATGGTATGATGCCCACTGAAACATAACGATACCATAGGCATAAGTATTCACTGCATAGTGGAAATCAGTGAGTACGTCAAAGAATTTAACTCTGAACGTGGCTTACAGAAAGCGCCTAGTAGTAATGGGCCTGTTGAGAAGCAACTCAACATTTAAGGCAAGGCAAAGAAGCAAGGGTACGATACCGATTGTTCTGACAAAGTCACTCATAGTGCAGGAAGGAAAATGGCGTGCACAGGGCTTGCCTATTCCATTTTAAGTACGTTTCATGGGTCCTTGCAAGCGTGTGAGAATTCAGGGTGGCTGCCAGAGCAGATGCCGCCCAGCCAATCGAAGGGGTTGTCTGTGCAGGGTCGACGGAAGCAAGGAGACGGATGTATAAGTATTTGTTAATCGCGATCATGCATGCTCCAATCATGAGCGAAAAGGTTCAAATATTTTCCAACTGCAACTTTTTATGTAGGTGGCACAGAGCTGGTAGAGCGGAAGCTAGACGATGATATTTCTCAAGGAACGAACCAAGATAGACCAAATGACGGCGAACTATGTACGTATATCAAGTGCCAAGTATGGTATGGAAACCAAGGAGATACATAGTTCATTAGAATGATTGACCCGCATGTGCCACAGGGCACCAAAGTCTTTAAGCATTAAAGGTTAAACGGTGAACTGATGTGGCATTGTAGCCATACATAGAAGCCATCACTGAGATGGACAAGATCATAGCGCCTATCAAGAGCCTGGACTATCAGCGTTGTTGTCGTCAGTGAGAGCTGGTGACGGCAAGGTGTCATGAGCCTTATCGATTACATACGTATACTTCGGTGTTCGGTTACTACCAAGTTCCTCACCAACCACCATGTCCTTGACTCCACTTCCAGCTGCCCCCCCTCTACCTGCCGAAGCCAACACTAATGCAGCCCACCTCAATCCTCTTCCAAAATCAGTCTTCACCCTTCCCCAAACCGCTCAGCTTGAGGCCCTGTACACCATCATCCGAGATAAGAACACATCGAGGGGCGATTTCCTGTTTTACTCAGACCGCATCATTCGCTTGTTAGTTGAAGAAGGATTGAATCACTTGCCTGTCGTCAAAAGGACTGTCGAAACGCCAACAGTGAGTTTCATTTTTAGGCCATTGGCATGAGTGTACCTCTATCCAAGTCAAAAACGTCCAGGGTTCTACGTATGAGGGCGTCGGGTTCAAGGGGAAGATCTGTGGTGTCTCTATTCTGCGAGCAGGAGAAGTGAGACTATCTCGTCTATCGCGAATGGTTCACTCTAACTTCCAACAGGCCATGGAGGCAGGTCTTCGTGAAGTCTGTCGTAGCGTCCGCATTGGAAAAATCTTAATTCAGAGGGTTTGTTGACTCCGCGGTCAATATTGCCCTGCTGATAGACTGTATAGGATGAGGATACGGCACTACCAAAACTATTCTATTCCAAGGCAAATTTGTTTTTCCTTTCTTGCTGGCCATCGCCATCATTGACGCTGTACAAAGTTTCCTGCAGATATTGCATCGCGTTATGTGCTTCTTCTCGATCCAATGCTTGGTATGCGTATCAGCAGCATAGTGCATTTCATTGTCTGACATCTGTACAGCCACAGGTGGATCTGCCATGAAGGCAGTGGAGGTGCTTATGGAGAACGGCGTGCCAGAGGAGCGAATCATATTTATTAATTTAGTTCGCCTATTTCCCCTCGCTTTATGAATTTCTCGTTTAAATATCTCTAGATCGCATCTCCAGAGGGCCTTACGACATTCTGCAGAAGATATCCGCAACTTAAAGTTGTATGTTCCCCCTTCGTATTGGCTAAGGCTTATAGCCTGATTTCACCATTTAGATTACTGGTTGGATCGACGAGGGCTTGAACGAAAAGGCGTACATCATACCTGGGCTTGGGGACTTTGGTGAACGGAGGTGTGTATAATACCCTCATCATCGGAACTTTCGCTCACTGTCCTCTTTCTAGATATTGTGCATAATTCTCAGCTTGTCATAGGATATATGAACATTCCAATATACACATCGAACAAAGCAAAGCAAAACGAGGAAAGCGACTATAGGGCAAAAATCGACAATGTGATTTTCCCTGTCATACGGTTCTGCGTTCATAACGAACGCAACCATCGGATTCCACTCCATCACAGTAAAACCTTTTGCAGCTGCCCTTCTCAGGCCTCAACGAGGAGTCTCCATCGCTTCACCAACTTAAGAGCCTGTCGGCGTAACCCGCACTCATCGCCGAACGGAATTTCCTGCAAACGTGATAATTTTACTAGACTGTCTCGAAGCGCATTAGCCTGTTATATATCGCAATCGTTTGTTAGCCTGATGATTCAGGATTTCAAGGACTGACTGAAATTACCTCATCAGTTTTCAAATTAATGCTGCCGCGCTGCAGAACAAGTGAAATTCTCTGTAACATATCCTGCAAGTCTCCTAGGTCCTGTGGTCGTTAGCATATATTGTAAGTGAAACATCTTGCATCATCAACGGAGGCACTCGCCGGCTTGGAAAACATAATTTTCCCTTTGAGCAGTTGATTAATTTTAGAAGCCCACACATTAACAAGTTCTTCATCCACAGTTTTGTGATTCACATAGAGAGTCTCTTCCCGACGTTGCTGTTTATTGGATGCAGGAGGAGGGACTGTATCAGCTGGCTCACACCGCTTTGTGCCTCTCTTGAATTCTGTTTTGGGTGATAATGTTGATAGTGTGCTTGATTCTTCTGCTTCAATGACATTGCCTTTTTGAGAGAGCTGATGGAAAAAGTCATCACTTTGTATTCTCTGAGTGCAGTTGAACTGTGCTTACAGTTTTGAACCCTTTTCCAGGTAGATCATTGAGAATTTCTGTGAATCGGTTTTCCCTTGAGATAACTGGCTCTGGAAACAGGTCGGTTTGAGAGGCCACTTCAATTGTCATTCTTTTTAAAAAGAAGTGTCGCAGATTCATCACAAGAACATCATGAGCAGGCACCATTTGAAGTCTCTTTTGGTGAACATTACTCTGTGTAGACTTCTTTTGCCTGTGCCATTGAGAGGTTGGTGTATCATTTGGCTACATAACAATGACAAGTGATCAGATAAGTATTGAAACTTGGCAAAAATTGATGCCTTACTGTACTTGCCATAGATGTTGGAGGCATAGAATCACTCTTTGAGGAGGTATGACTAGTTGAAGAAGCCATAGAAGATTCTACATGAAACACAGCCTTTTCACCTGTGAAAAGCTGAGCCTGGTCAGAAGACTTGACTAGTGTTTCTTCAGATAGCTCATCAATCTCTGCATCAGGTTCACTTTCTGAGACCTGTGAAGCAACTGTCCAGGAAGATACATCCATATCTGAAACAATTTGCGGTAAACAAAAAAATATAACAAAATTACATTGACAAAGGCTCGAAAACTCACTATGCTTGGTCTGTGAAGTAACATCTAAAATCAGCAACACAAGAGTTCAGGTTGTGCAAATTACAAGAAAGGTCATCGACTACCTTGAGCAGAGAAAATGTAAGGCTAATGCATGTCAAAGTCAGCACAAGTTATAACCTTTTAGGAAGAAAAAAGACAAACAGCTGATGACAGCATATGTTGAGAAGAGCGAAAGTAACAGGCTATGTGAGTGAGCAGATGAGGGGTGATAAACAACAATTAAATTGCCTCAAGGCAGTGTTTATTTTTAGTTCTTGACACATATTTTGACTTATTTGCAAACTGTGGCAAAATTTTGATCTAGGCAGCCCAACCTGTTGAAAACATTGAGAATAACCTTGGAGGCCTCTGAAAGCAGTGTAAGACATGTCAAGGCCCTCTGGTGACTGTCAATATGTTTGTCTTGGGCTCTGTTTCACTCTGTAGCTATGTTATTTGGCTTGCTGATATAAATGTATGCAAGAGTTATATATTGCTACTACATTTGGACATTGATGATGTGGCTCCCTCTTCATCTGGAGAAGGCAGCATCCTTCTTTCTCACATTTGCAACTGTCAACATGGCCCTTTTATGTCGTGCATGGTTCAGCTTTGAAAGTATTTGCTTATATAAACAATCAGAACCCACTCATTGTAGGCAAATCAATCACTGAGGAATAAATTGATCAGATATGAGTCTCAGAGATGTCTGGTACCTGAAAAATTATCCTATACTTACCTGGAGGGCTTATCTTGTAAAAGGTAGCTACTGGCAGATGCTTGTCTGTACCCCATACTTCAAACATATACTAATTTTAATTGGCTTAAATCCTCTCCAACACCATCTTGTGCAGGTAGATGCTCAAAACAAGGTGAGGAAGCTGACTGGAGCTGATCAGTGGTGTACAGCTATTTTCAATCAATCTTTGACCCAATGACCCCTTCAACAAACAATTGAAGCAAAGGCTGACTCCCTAAAGCTAACTGCCTCCTCACACATTTAAAAAACCATATAAACCTAAAACTAAATTATTTTTGGACCAAATAAATTCATTGATATTAACCAAGAGCAGGGCTTGAGCAGGGCACAGTACCAATTCTTGACCATCATGGCTCTGTTGTTTTCAGACTGCTGCCCATTAGCAGAAACATAATATCTTGGTACATTATTGATACTAGTTGTTTATAAATAAAGAGAATTCTTATGCAGATTGTATCATAGTTATCAGTAATTGTTTGTAAGAATACATAACCTCTCAATAGTTGGTCTGAACTTTTTTTATTTATTTAATAGATGCTATTGATCATCTTGAGCCTTTTTGAAAGCTGTGTTTTCAAGTTAAGTAAACGATAGAGCTATATACTGTACTATATTTATCATTGAAGTGAAAATGAAAGTTATTTCCCGCTGTGTTTTCTGGACCAATGCCTAAATTCAATCAAAAAGGGTCCTGGCTTGGTCCTGCCCATACCTTCTTAAAAATTGAGTCTAGGTATACCTCTTATCTTCAACAGATAGATGAATTGAAAGACTTAGTGCTCTCGTCACTGTAAATGAAACGTAACAAGTTACTTATTAATGCGTATTTTTTAAGGAACCAGTACTTGTGCTTGTGTGATACCTACGATGTGATCAGAACCTTGCACCATGACAAGCAAGTGCACACAAACGGTGTAGACTGCTTCCACGATGAATGAATCTTTGATCAGTGAGTCTCTGTGCACTCCAAGTCCTCAGAACTAATTAATTACTCTCGCTTCCAGGTCCTTTCAACCTCACCCACCCTACAGCAGTACAAGCCTCTCTTTTTGCCTCTGCTGCTTTCGCACGTTTTGACCCATCTGGTCGATATCTTGGGGTTGGGAGATCTAATGGTGCAGCGGCAATTTGGGATTTGGAAACGAGAGCGCGCATACGAACATTGGAGGGTCACGTCAAATCTGTAACCAATTTTGAGTGCGTGTCTACCCTGTTTATGAAGGATTCGATTTCAACCCATTGTAGTTGGTCCTCTAACTCTCGCTGGGTGTTGACCTCGTCCAAAGATTGGAATGTCATAAAGTGGGACTTAGCCTCTCAATGTGACCCTATCCAGCGCATGGCGACCATTCGTTTCGACGGACCTGTGATAACAGCGTCCTTCCATCCACGAAATAGGTGTGTTTACAAACTTATTACACGACGCTGAGGCTTACAAAGGCATATATTATCCAGCAACATTGTGTTAGCTTTGTTGAGCTCAGGTGATGCTTTTGTAGAAGACCTTCGAAAGAAATCCCGATGCCGTGTCGAGCTGTGCGAAGTACAGCAAAATGGGGACGAGGAGGATCGGTCCAGTCGCACGCGGTTTGTTTTCCATGTAATTCTTTACTAGGAATCTTCTCAAAGAAACAGCTCTGCTATGACGGCGGCGCGCTTCGACCCGTCGGGCAGATATATCTTTGTCGGTACTTCCCAAGGTTATGTCCTTGTCTTCAATGCAAGAACCAAAGCAGTATGGCTCTTTTCCCTTGTTCATACATATTGTCCTTACATTTTCAAGATGATTGCTCGCCACAAGATTAGCGGTGCAGTAGGCTCTGTAAAAGGGCTTGCCTTTACAAAATCCGGACGGTGAAATCGCCTATCTCGCCCCCACCTCGGCCCTAATTGATGCATTGGATCGAAGCCGCCTCGTTACCAACTCCTCGGACAGGGTGCTTCGGCAATTCAACCTGCCCATATATACGACCCCGACGTCTGAGGGCGAATTCATTGACAACGAACTTGAACCGACCCATCGATTTAGCGATCCTATCAACAAGACGGCATGGCATGGCATGTCTTATAGCCCAGATGGGGAATGGCTAGCGGGGGGTACTCATTCAAATCCTTTCCCAGTGCATAGAGCCCAACTAACAGTCTAAAAGGTGCGGCGGACACGGCTGCTCACAAGATTTATATTTGGGACATCTCAAACGACGGTCAATTTGCAAGTGCTCTTGATGGTGGACGTGAACCCCTGGTTGATATCCATGTGAGCCTTATCTTACCTGTGACTTATTTCGAGCCTATATTTTTTCTTATCTCCTTATCAGTGGCACCCCTCCAAATCATCTATCGTGTCAACAACAAAGGACGGCAATATTCTTATCTGGCATAGCCCGAACCCAGAACGCTGGGGTGCATTTGCAGGAGGCTTCGAGGAGGTGGATGAGAATGTTGAGTATGAAGAGAAGGAGGATGAATTTGATATTGTGAGTTAAATACCCTGATGACAACGTCAACTGAGAGATCTTCTTGCAGGAGGACGAAGAGGAAATTATGAAACGCAAGATGAAGGCAGAGGATGAAGAAGTTGACATTGATACTGTGGAGGATAGAACACGGCACGGTACCCTCCCAGATAGTATGGATATGGAGGATGATGACTCTGTATGGGCGGCAGATGAGAGGGATAACAGTGAACCTTTTATAATGAAGATTGTTATGCAGGAAGATGCAGACGATTAGAATAGAGCCCTTCCTCTTGCAGTAGCCTATACCAAAGCCTTAATTTTAATGTTTGTCCAACGGCGCGCGTGACGCAACACTCAAACATACATTTCTTTCCTTACTACGATGTCGGATGATCTCCAACCTTTGCTAGACGGTCTACAAGTACCAGCTGAATACGCACGTATCCAAAACATTGCCGACGATTCAATTTTGGTCCACCTCAAGGAATGGAAATCCTCAGCTGATCGAATTCTAGCTGAACTCCAAGTGATACTGGAACGAACAAGATCCGAGCTCTATCTGACTGATGAAGCCAAGGTAATTTCAGCAACTGTCTCCTTTGATAGCCAAGACCCATGGGTGACCCCAGCCATGAGAACCAAGGCCCGAGGTGCGCAAGGCATAGAGTCGCTTTATGCAATCATCGACTGATAGATGCACTGCAGGAATTCTCCAACGATTTGATGATCCCTCGCCCGCGCTGCTCACTCAAGTTCTAACTCACCATGTCAAACCTCTGTTCCAATTGAATCCTCACCCTCATCTCAACGCCGCTGGACGTAAGCTTCCACGGCCGGCCGGCGGGCCCATGGCAACTCAAGACTTTTACGATGGCCAATTGTGGAAAACTTCACCTGCAGTCGCGAATCTTGTGTTTTGGTGTGTACAACACATGCGCGTACGTTTTCCTTCCTTCTATCTCACATTAGCGTTAGGATTGACGCGTGATTGAAGCAGGATTTGTACGAAACAATATGGCCTCTGATCATTCCGCCCGTGATGGCACTACTTGACGATTTTGAGGCATGTTACAAACTACGTGGTGTGGAGATAGTTTCGGAGATGCTCCGGCATGTCCCCGGGCAGTTGCTCAAACGCACAGGGGTAGATGGGCTCATCCGTTCTGTGGGTCGTCTACCACAATTTTGAGTTTCGTCGAATATACTAAGCGCATGCTCATAATTAATCACCCAGTCACTCAATACATGTCTTTCACACCTTGACGATGCCGAGACGTCATTACTAGTCAAAGCTTCTATAGATACATCGCTGAGGTTGACACTGTTGACGACGAGCATTGGATCGTCTCAACAGTTTGACCAGCTGAGTGCTTTGCTCGGAGAAGGCGTTATCAGAGGAATCTGGCTCTACGCATCTGACAAGCCAGATGTGGTCCTTGCATCGCTTCAGGTGCTCCCACTTCTTCTGCAGACACTAAAAATAGGAAATGCACGATTCCTCAAGGTACGATACTGTAGTCCATGTGAAAGCCAAGAATTGACGTGGAACAGGCGCTCATCATGCAGCTAGTGCACCCGCTAAAACCAAGCACGGGGAAACCTTGGCCACACGACATCCAAATCGCTTCCCTTCGGCTGTTGTCGATATTGATTGAAGAATGTGGACCATGCATTCCGCGATGGAAGACTATGATTCTCGACGCGATGGCAAGATGTTGGGTCAGTCTAAAGGATTCTGGAGAGGCATGCAGTGAGTTTCTTTGATGAAAGATGGGGGACATTTGACGCCATTCTGTTCACATAGGTGATCTAGATTATGAGTTGCGACACACGTGTGAATTGCTCGGAAGATGTGTTCCTAGTATGATAGAGGTGAGAGAATAATAAGCAGCGAAATGATTATCAGAGCTGACACGCGGCGGCAGGGAGAGTACAAACAGCTTCTGGAATGCGATAGAGATATGTTTGGGCTGTTGGTTGGTAGTTTGTAAATAACCCGGACGATCGGTGCGGACCGGACTCACGTGCAGCTTAAATTAAGACTTTGATTGAACTTGAATTTGTGGTTTCGTCGCCACCGCCATGAGCTTTTCCATCGACGACCTTTCCATCGCCCTCAGCGCAAGTCATGTTGGTCAGGAAGCCATGGATCTTGCTGCTCTTCAGGTTTTTACTTCTTTTTTGTTTTGTTTTCCAGTCTATTCATTTCTTTCTTTTAAAAGGCACAGCTCGCCAAGATGCTGTTCGGTCAATCGTCAACCCCACAAATGATACCGCGGCGAACATCATACACACAGCCTTGCAACACCCCCACCAAGTACACTGAAGCTCAGGCTCTGGCCAGGGCAGACGATATGGAAGAGGATGAACGAATGGTCGAAGATCTTCTTATCCCCCGTTCTCCCAGTTCATCGACTCTGCAATTTCCTCGATGGCCAAAAAATCACTCTGAATCATCCTCATCGTTTGCAACGACCGATCCATTTTACCTTGCACAATTCCAAGCACAACATCAGAACAACGCCCCCTATTCTGCCTTTACAGAGCTCGGAAAACTCCCGCAACAGTCTTCATTCAACATGACATCCCCGCGACGAGACAGTGTTAGCACCAGCCCTTCTTCACCGCACACCCTGGAAACCCATTCCTTCTTTGTCGCCGCATCAGCTACGTTTGACCATTGAAAGGTTCCTGAATCTCGCAACGGGCCGATCATCATTCTGTCACTTTCACTGCCTTTACTCCGCTATACACGCCAGCTCAGCCCCACTTTTCATTCCTGCCCTCATGTTCTCCGCGTGCACACGCCTCCATCCTCGAACACCGCGTTTTTTTGTCCACCTTGCACCGGCTACAGTCGGCCCGATGTCCTTGGTGATCCGTCTCACCGCTTAGATCTCTAGCATCTCCCAGATCCCATTATCCTTGTACACTACTCTTCTCTTGTAACCACTTAGTACTCCACGCGATCCCCAGTATCTTACTTAGCATTCCTCTGTGTTAGAGTTACTGTTTTTCTCTCATCTCCCGGACTTGTCCCGTTACCAACCAACCAACCATGCATTACAGAGTTGTTGAAATACAGATGAGCTAACAAATGAAACGAAAGGCGCACGCTCATGATAGGCCTAGGGTATAAGGGAGGAAAACGAATTGCTACAACTAAAACAAGTCTTCTAAGGTCATCTGCTTCACGATGTCCTAATGATAGATTAAACAACCTCGTACGACCAAAAGAAGGATAAATGGCCTTTACCGTATTTGAAACCATCTTAGCAAATTCCTCAAAGTTGAGTTTGCCATCGCCGTCCGCATCTCCCTCCAAGATAGTCTTATCCACAATCTGTTGCAATTGTTGGTCCTGTGATGAACACCAAATGAGCAAGTTGGTCGTCCATCCATTCATCACGGCAATTAACAACGTACTTTCAGATTGCTTCCCACCATCATTTTGAGCACCAGAAATAGTTCTCCATTCGAGATAAAGCCATCCCTATCAACATCGTACACTTTGAACGCGACTATCGGTGGACGCCTGTTAGTTCCGTGAACGGCTCATCAGAAAGCACATACACTTGAGCTTCTCTTCGCGTCCTCCACGGCTGCTGAAAGCACTGAGACCACCAACAAACTCTTGGAAATCCACCGTTCCTCCACCACTAGAATGACGGCACGGTCAGCGCGCTAAAAGATCCAGCACACGAATACACGCACTCCTCGTCAAAGATGGCAATCATCCGCGATGCAAGTGGATTAGTCGCTATTTGAGGTATTTGAAGGAACTCGTCACGGTCGATGGAGCCTGAGCCATCGCTAAAGGATATAGAATCATCAGGTTGAGTATGAAAGCCATAGAACGTCGAATCCACCTATCGAGTTTCATGAATCGTTTCTTCAGCCGCTCTAACTCTGGTTGTGTGACTGTGTTGCATTTATCAGTTGCAGGATCCCTGAAAGCGATTCTGAAACAGACAGTTGGAGCGCCTCTCCATATCCTCCATGAATTGAGATTCTGGAACAAACAGACATATCAGAGGGAAGGAATTTTGAGGCCAGGTTATGTACAGACGTGATTGACCCATAGCAGTAATACGCTTTTAAAGATTTGTGAGAGGTGTGGTGGTTGGGCTAAGGGAACCCTGCGACGCGGGCCGTGGGAAACCATTCTTCTCCACGTGCATCGCGACCTTTACTGTGCTCATGCTACGGCGCCTGAGTTTTCCTCTCAATCGCCTTGCTCAATCTTATCGTACTATTACTACTGCTCTAGTCGCCTCGGATGCTCAACGTCGTACGATCTATGCTCTCTCAACGCCCCCAGGTAAAGGTGGCGTAGCTGTCGTCAGAATATCCGGTCCAGACGCTCTTCTGGTCTACAATAAAATGGTTAGGACTTCAAAAAAGAAAGAGCCACAACCATGGAAACTGCAGCGCTGCCGCATAGTCCAACCTTCGAATGAAACTCAGTCTATCGACGACGGGCTCGCCGTCTACTTTCGAGGTGTGTACCAGCACGTTATGAAGGAGTGTACACTTAAACGTCGCCTCGACTTAGGGCCCCATTCATTCACGACCGAGGATGTAGTCGAACTCCACCTGCACTCTGGTCGTGCTATTATCTCATCTGTCCTAGGTGCATTATCACAATTACCATTTTGTCGTCCCGCCGAGGCAGGCGAATTTACACGTCGTGCATTCACTGGTGGACGCCTTGACCTTACCCAAGTCGAAGGGCTCAAGGATCTTATAAATGCTGAAACAGAGTCACAGCGGCGTCTAGCTATGGTTGCGGCAGAGGTGGGTCACCTTCTTTCTCCTACGAATACATCGTCTGAGTAATATTGTGTAGGGTGCTGTAAGAACAGAGTTTGATAAAATACGTTCAGAAATTATCCAGTGTCTGGCTTGGATCGAAGCCCTTATTGACTTTGGTGAGGGTGAAGACATCGAGGAGGGGATGTACGATCAAGGTTTGACTTTCCCTGTATCCAAGCGCAAGCCCATTTTAATACCGGACGACTTTAGCTAGATCACGGGCACAAGATCTTCTTGAAGCCATTCACAAACATCTCCAAGATAAACGTCGCGGCGAAATCATTCGTTCAGGTGTTCGCTTGGCTATCTTTGGTCCACCAAACGCTGGCAAAAGCAGCCTTCTGAATTTTCTAGGCAAGTCCATTACCTCGGACCTTCCACCACCCCTGAGGCCTTACTTTTTTTTAACCAGCTCAACGAGAAGCTGCTATTGTTACCTCTGTTCCAGGAACGACGCGAGATATTCTCGAGCTGTCACTTGACATCGGTGGACTTCCGGTCATCGTGGCTGATACAGCTGGTGTTCGCGTCACTGATGATCTTGTCGAAAGTATTGGTATTGAGCGAGCACGGAAGGCGTCAGTGGTCCACCTGTACTCCCATTTACTGGTCTCACACCACACAGTGTCCAGGCTGCAGACGTCTCGTTATGTGTATTATCCCTTCCCGACACGCTAGTCGAAACGCCAGATGGACCTCGCCTCTGCATTCCATCCGCTGTCGAGAGTCTTATGACGCCGAATACGCTCGTCCTTTTCAATAAAATCGATTTGACATCGGCAGCGGTTGGCGAACAAGCGTTAGCCCTCACTCATCACACTTCTTGGGCGACCAGTCTAACCACAAGTCAATCGGCTTCCGAATTCTTGTCCGCATTTGCGAAGGCGCTGCAGGATCGGTAAGTATACAATCTGACCTGATTTATCTTTTTTTCCGGTTAAGATGCGCTTCCATTCCAGCTTTAATCTCAATGAAAGCGAATTATCTGGCGAGACGCCTTTGATCACACGTGAGCGCCACCGGGCACACTTGGAGACTGCTTGCTTGTTTTTACAGGCATTTCTGGACACACGTGCGTTCCCAGCTTTTCTGCGAGATTCTCTTTTTGAAATTACCTGTCATAAAGCATTGGACGACATCGAACTAGCAGCAGAAGAACTTAGGCATGCATCTCATGCAATTGGGAAAGTCACTGGGGTAATAGATGTAGAAGAGGTTTTAGATGCTGTCTTTAGAGACTTTTGTATTGGAAAATAACCACGATATCCAGCCAACTGGTATAATTAGTTATGAGTTCAAGTTCTACCATTTAACCCGTTTTCCATCCTATGAAATGAGTCAGTTTCGTCCAAATATGAGACCAAGGACTCCCAACCTGCTCGGCATCGCCCTCAAGACTCCGTTTTCACGGGTTCGAGTCAACGTCCATCGCATCATCATCCAGGTGGTGTTCAGAAGAGAGGCTCGGCCAGGCATGAATTTTAGAATCTTCACCGCCAGTCACTAACACGTTGTTCTGTAAGATAAATGGAGTCAGTTCGTTCTTCGACAGTGTAGCCGAAGCTTCGCGTACATCGTAGTCCCAGAATAACGACCTGACAATGCCAGTATGACCGGTAGACCAGGTATTGTGTAGATACCAAGGAGCATTTGGCACAGATAAGTTTGCGTTGGAGAGTAAGGACGCGTCGCCCCTAGAATGGTGTTAGAGATGGATATGCCTTCTGACGTACAAGTACCTACTCGTTTGAACCAGTAAACACCCCTAGGGTTCCCGGAGTATTTGGATTGCTACCACAGGTGATGAGGTAGTCCGTCACCCAAGTTCGCTTTCCATGCATGACTGGATTACGAATGTCCAAACTCTGGCACAGGTCTAGCTGTTTCAAGACAAATCAAACCAATCCCATCAGCATTAACATGAGCATGATGTACCTCATGAGTCCAGGTACTGAATGTCTCCATATCACTCGCAGCCCAAACATTTGGACCAGCAGGCGCGTTGATCCAACCTGCCTGCGATACACTGCAACCCCAATTCCCGACATGCAACACAGCTTCATCTTCATCTTCCTCTTCAGCGTTGGACGTGCTCACCAAACCGTCGGACGATGCAGATAGCAGGGTGTTTTGCGGCATGCCTGAATCAGCTTTTGCAAAAGATACGGTGGTTATATCGTCGGAATGAGTAGAGCCATGGGCCCGCAAAGGTGCCGCAGGCTGCCTTGGATCCCTGTAATAAAAACGGAAGTATCAGAGGGAAATCACATTACGAATGTAAATGACGCGTACCAGTACAAGATAAGCGCGTCTTCTCCTTGCATTTCCGTACCAGCAGCCACGGTAAAGCCATCTGGCGAGACATCGCAACAGAGGAGAGCACGCGAAGCACCAAGATTAGTCACTGGATAGGGCACAATACGTCTCTTGAGCAGTCAAATTTTTTGACGATTATAGAGTGGATATCTAACTCACTTTTGATACTGTGTGATTTGGATCTAGGATCCCAGACCTTAACGCTTCCATCCTTTCCAGACGATATGAGTGTTGGTGCTGTTAATCCAGCAATTTTTTCGACAGCATGTAGTGAAGTAATTGCGAACTCGTGGCCAGGCAGAGTTTCTACACCGCGAAGAGTAGTTTTATCGAAGATATCGATTGCGTTTGCAGGAGCAGAGGATGCAGCAGCATAATGACCTGGAAGAGAAGCTATGGACAGGACATAAGCGTTGGACGATAACTGAGTGGACTTTAAAGGATTTTGAGTAGATTTGAAGCGCTGGGCCTCCAAAAGAACAGCTGTGGAAGACATGATCAGAGTTGTTTTTGGTTATTTGCCCAATAAAGGCTAAAATGCCTTGTCTTCGATCGTGGCGCTAGTGCAATTGCGATTCTTACGTCTGTATGTGCCACAAATCCAAAACCAGTGCTTGGATCCCCAGACTGCAAAGTTTTTGTAAGTATCAAGGCAATAAACCCAGGTGCTCTAGTTGTCGGGAGAGGTATTACATAATACTGTTGTCAAGACAAGTTGAACCAGGGAATTTCTTCGTATTCATCTACTACTTCCTCAAGAAACAACGGCCGCAAGACTTGGCCTCCTCACATTCTTTTGCTCTTCAATAGATATTCTGATTTCAAAGTTTTCGTTGCTTCTTCAATCATGCCTCGTCCTGGTATGTTGTCGTGTAATATAAATCTGCCAGAAATCTCATGGCTTTGCTATTGCAGGACAACGTATCCACCGCTTGCCCCAGCGCCTGGATTATACTTTGATTCCTGCACCCCTTGGTAGGCGCCCAGTGCTCTGTTTTGCTTATTTCTATAAATCCCGTCTTCTTCAGACCTCTCCCTCCCACTCGTAGCGGAGAAATCACCACTTCCTGCCATTATTGTTACGCCTTCGTCCCCTTCTTCGTCCCACGACTTTTCAATCGCATTTTTGGCGGCTCAACAAGAGCCTGAAAAACTCAAGCCCTCCGTCATGCAACGCCTCTCCACGTCTACAAAGTCTTACTCATTCCCACTTAGCATTCGTGCCATGATAATTGTCTTCCTCATCATCTTCATCTTGGTCTGTCACGTCGTCACTCATAGCCTGGCTAGTCGCCGTCCCCGTCTCGTTTTTTCAGTTCAAACCGGAGAAGCTCATATTGTCGATACATCCATCAACTGGTTCGACTTCCGCTCTGTACTTGGGGTTGACACTCCTGAGCTCAAGGATCCTTCCCTTCCGTTCACGGGCCCGTCCGATCACCCCATCAGTTAGAGTTGGTGGTCGGCATTTCCACTAGGGGACTTATGCATGCATCCGTCACAACCTCTTTTACACTAGTTCATGCCCTCCTAGAGGGGTTATTCAAATCTGATGTTGCATGTGTTGATCACAACTTAGCCGTCATGTCTCCTTGTCTTGCTGAAACATATGTATGCATAATGTATGTCACGAAAGAACGTGTTGGATGAAAAAAATATCCGACTATCAATCTGTCATCCCATGTCACTGGTCAGGACGGAGGACCTGATGGCTGTCACCTGAGCTAGGTCATCGTTTGCCACAAAGTTCGCACTAATTCATCTCTGTGCAGCTTCGTCAGGTGTAAGTAACGAGGGAATAACGTGTCTTCTTTTATTTACTATCCTCTAGCGCCACAAACCGTGCACAGCCATCATCCTTCCTCTCGGACAACTCGGACAAAACAAAACAAAGGGATTCAGGGTTGATGATTTTTTAGAAAATATTGCACGGATAATCATCCGTGCACAGCGTATCAACCCACCACGAATTATGGAGAGGATCTACAATACCTAGGTCAATTATCAGTGCTCAGCCATTGAAATTGACCCCTTCGAAACTAATGATGGCACTGTCAATGAATCCAGGCCTCAATAAATTCGCAGCACATAAAACAGAAGGCCAAACTTCAAAATTCAAGTCACCGTTACCGACTATAAATGGCAACTACGATGGTATTATCCGTGCCTTGTTGCGATGATCGTCATTACTTTCCAAAAACAAACGATACTCTCGATAAAAAGATTCCAATTTCTATCGCGACCATAATAAATTCTTACGCATTCCGTTGAGAAGGCAGCAAGACTATGTCTTCCAAATCTAACCAGATCTAGCCCTATGTTCGCCTTATGCACAATCCTTGCCAAAGTCCCAGGGTGGCGATGATGAGATTGGAGTCAGGAACCCCTGAATCACAAGGAACTATGGAACTATGACCTATTCGGAGGAGTAGGGCCGATCTCATCTCGGAATAAGGCTGTGGCCTTGGCTCTTTAAAGGTAAGAGATGATTGGTTCTTGGCTCATCTCCTTTTTCTTTTTCTTCTTCTTGTAAGACTTTAATCGTAATGTCTGCCCCTCTACTACCTACCCTCCGCCTTGGTGCATTTGGTACGGACCTCTCCTGAAAGTTTCTAATACTGTTGATAAACTAACTTGTGTCTGCTTTAGCTTTCGTAACTTTGGCCTCGGTCATTATACTTGCTCTATGTGCCCATATAACGAACACGACGGTAACATTACTGGGAGGCTACTTCTCGTCTGTGGCACTGGGCATTGCGACATCCATCCTCGCGATGTTTACATTGCCTGTCATGTATGTCATTTGGATCATCGCCTTCATCACAGTTGCTTAGAGACACGGATACAGGCTGGTTGTTGATAACATGCGCAAAGGCGCTGTTACCTCGATGATTCTTGTGGAGATTGCGTGGTTGGGTTAGCGCTGTAGAGCTATGAACAGTATTGTTTGAATCTAACGGAATTCGGCTCTAGGTACACTCTGGGTCTTGTTCCTATCCACCGCCGCGACTGTTTCACTGGCGGCAGCCTTCAACTTTGGCAGTAGCTGCTCCAGCCATTCTGGTTAGTTTAACCTCCTGCCTTCCTTGCTCCTTGCACCTAATACTTTTCCAAAAATATACAGCCATCTACACCACTACATGCCGTGAGTTCGGCGCCGTCCAGGCCTTCGCACACCTGGCATGGATCGTTCGTACGTAATTCTTCTATAAGCCCTAGTCGTATTTCCTAATCCTCCGTCGGTTTGAAGTCTTGGCCTACCTCATCCTTCTCGTCGTATTCAGCATCAGACTTTCCCAACGCGGCTACAACAGAGTCTGGTATCAATCCGTCAAGGACACTGACTTCAACGCCCCTCCTATGAACGCCCCTGTTACTCCGATGACCACTGCTCCTATGGCCGTTCCTGCTCAACAGTACATGCCAGCACAAACCACTGGAGTCTACCCTCCCCAACCTGTCCCTCAGGCCTCCCCTGTTCCGGGCTTCGCTGGCACCCCCTCACCTGCGCCTGTCGGCATACCTTATAGTCATCAATCTCAGGTGTAAAGTGAGACTCAGTTATGACATTTGGCCTTCAACCCTGTCTTCTGAGATCGACTTGGCACAGGGTTGGGCCTTGGCCCAACTAATAATTTGACGACTTTTCCTATGTACATATGGAATTATTCCCTCATCTCATACCCAATAATGGTGTTCTTTCAAAAAATCGAGTCCAGTACAGTAATACAACTAACTACTGCAAAATGAGTAGAATAAGTGAGGAGAAAACACATTAGAGGGAATGACGCTCCCTGTGAAGGTAAAGAGGTACAAGACCTATCACGGCACTCCATTATTTGCTAAAAAGATTCTAAAATAATCTTACAGCCTCCTTGAACCCCGCTCCAGGCGCAGGCTCCGCCCATCGCACATCCAAGGCCTTGTCCTCAACGGCAGCCCACGTTCTATCATCTCTCGACACACCCAGGGCATCCAGGAGCTTGGCCGAAACACCAGGCATGAAGGGCTGTAAACAGATGCCAACCACTCTCAACGCCTCGAGAGACGCAGCGCGACACGCAAACACGTCAGCTAGTGATGTTTCTTTGTTCCATGGCGCTACGTCGTTGATCATTTTGTTTGACTAGCATTAAATTGGTTAGCTTCTTCCAAAGGACAGAGAAATACAAACGCACAACTCGTAGAACTTCCATAATCGCATCGAGGGCATCACCAAGCTCAAGATGTTCCATCGCCTCGCAGGTCTTTGGAGGCATGGCTCTAGTCGCATCTAGCAGAGCAAGAATAGGCGATTCAGGCTTCATTTGCCTAAGTTCAGCATGTATAAATTCTAGGGATAGAGATGCGGCAGTATCAGCACGTTTGGCAATTTTCGGCGAGGTAATGCGCATGAGCAAGTTCCCCAGCTGGGACTGAATTTCGCGGTCGTGTTTTTCAAGCTGGATTCCGGACCAGTCTGCCCAAAACATGTCAGTTAAATATGATGGAGACCAATGGGGAGTATACCTGTATCATCACGGAAGCGGCCACCGACTCTGGCAAGGTAGAACCGCACAACGTCAACGCCAAACTCATCTATCGCTTCGAAAGGGTCTGCAACGTTTCCAACCGACTTGGACATCTTCTGTTGATCAACTGTCCAATGGGCATGTGTAAGCAGTCGATGCTGGAGTGGCAGATTAAGCGCTTGGAGAATCGCTGGAAGGTAGAACGCATGGAATCTGGAAGGGTTCATACAACTGCCCACGAGGAGGATGCAACGGGAGAAAGAAAACGCACCGATGAATGTCCTTGCCTATAATCTGCAAATCAACTGGCCATCCTGCCGCAAGACCCTTGTCCCCATTCCACGGATATCCGATCCCAGAAAGATAAATCAACAACGCGTCAAACCACACATATATCGTCTGTGCAGGGTCACCAGGAACTGGTATGCCCCATGAAAGACGAGAACGCGGACGAGACACGGATAAGTCCTCTAAAGGCTTCTCCTTGAGCGTCTGCACGGTTAACGCGTTCTGCTGGGGTGGGAAGACGTGTTCACCACTTTCATAATGTGCGAGAAGGGACTGGCGAAAATTGGAAAGACGGAACATATAGTTTTCCTCCGTATGCTGCTCCACGACAGACCCTGTTTCGCGCGAAATTGTTCCTTTAACAGGGTCTTGTATAATTTGGGCATCGGTGTAGAAGCATTCGTCGGTTATTGAGTACCAGCCGGAATAGGTAGCAGTATATATGAGGCCTTTTTCCATGAGTGCATTCTGTGTGTCGCGTCGGTGAAGAAATGTGAATGTGAAGGAGCGGAAATAGGTACCCAGATGCTCTCGACGGTTTTATGGTGCTCGGGGAGAGTAGTACGCATGAACATTGTGTTGCTAACCTGCGCTTTATCTGCCAGCCTCTAAAATGGGATGAACATAGAGATACCTGCAGAGAATAAATGTAAACGCACGCGAAATCGACTGCTTAGCATGTCGCAAAATTCAGCGGGTGGAAGGCCTTTGGCTTGAGCAGCCTTTTGAATCTTAAGACCATGTTCATCCGTTCCAGCAAGAAACTTGACAGGTCTGTTGGGCTCCAGGATACGCCGATAGCGAGCAAAAACATCAGCTACGACGAGAGAATAAAGGTGACCAATGTGTGGGTCTTGCCTGAAGTCAGTCAAGAGGCCAAAGTCAAAGTCCACGAAACTAACCAGCATTAGGATAGAATATAGGAGTAGTTATATAGTAAGGCTTGCTGTCTGTCGCGATACACCGGGAAAGACGTTGAAGAGGCCAACATCGTCGGGCAAGACGAAGCATCACGACACAAGTCAAAACAACTCCACTTCATGTTCTTCCGTGCCCTCCTCCGCCGTTCATGCCAGTTTCGCTCATATGCAGTCAATAAGCAACCAGTGACGCGTTCTTTGAATGCTGCACCTCGACGGCACGGTTCGACCTCTTCAAGTCGTAATTCAGTCGGGGTAGGAACGAACCCAGAGGCATCATCTGTCTTGTTAATCATAAACATCTCTTCTCTAGGTCTTTACGCCAACATCGGCTGCACTATTCCTTGCAACTGGCGTCGGGCTGTTTTTCTACTTTCGGTATGAAAAGGCACAACTACTAGTGCGGCGCGGTGCGTGTATTATGTATTTTGCCAAATTCTGCGTGTTCAAAGTTAATGAAATTCTAGAGGAGGAACGCGCTAGCAAAGAATACGGTCGCCCACAGGTCGGGGGCCCATTCAATTTGCAGTCGCCGAATGGGCAGCCCTTCACAGAACAGAATCTTCTGGGCAAATGGTCATTAGTCTACTTTGGCTTTACAAATTGCCCAGATATCTGTCCAATGGAGCTGGACAAGGTAACATCGGTTCTCAACACAATTGGTTCGTTAGAAACTTGGTTATTGTTCTGCGCGGCTGAACGTGTTTATACAGAGGAACAACACGGTAAAATCTTCCAGCCCTTATTCATCTCTGTTGATCCCGCTCGCGACACACCTAGTCGAGTTGGCAAATACCTTGAAGACTTCCATCCTTCCTTTATTGGCCTCGTAGGTTCCTGGGACGCAACAAAAGCTGTATGCAAATCATATCGTGTGTACTTTTCAACACCGCCCAATGCAGACCCTGCTGGAGATTATCTGGTTGACCATTCCATTTTCGTATACCTTATGGACCCAGCTGGGAAGTTTGTGGATGCGTTTGGACAGGCGGTGCCCCAGGAAGACATTGTGGTCAAGGTGCGAGATTCGATAGATGAATGGGAGAAAGAGACGGGTAAAAAAGTATAGTAGAATAAGTATATAAATTGCGGC
Source organism: Tephrocybe sp. 9980TJB (assembly GCA_018220975.1). Lineage (NCBI taxonomy): Eukaryota > Fungi > Basidiomycota > Agaricomycetes > Agaricales > Lyophyllaceae > Tephrocybe > Tephrocybe sp. 9980TJB. The sequence continues at coordinate 60,977 of JABAJU010000054.1, forward strand.
GAACGTGCCTAATTAGTTATTTACATATTACCAAATTGAAAATTGGGGGCGTCACAAGCCCCAACCAAACTTTTTCTGTCACCACCACCTTCGTCCGCTGTCCTGCTCCCATGGACGCGCTTTTTGTCCCGCTGGCCAACGCCGTTGGTGCCAGTGTAGACCAAATCAAGGTAACACGTCGACTCATTCTTTTCTTCACGCCGTCTTAACGCAACGTACAGCTCATTTCATGTCTTCTAATTGCATACCCACTGGGCAGCGTCTTCGTCCGTGTCCCCTCCTCCCAACCGACGTTAAGGCATCTTTTCAGCATCGTCGTAGCCCTCTTCTTCTTTTTCCCTGTCTTGAAGTTGTACAACGGCTTTTTCCAGCTGCTTCTCAGCATTCTTGTCACCTATGTCCTTGCAGCCTTTGACAAGAGCGCTCGGATGCCTTGGCTTGTCTTCGCGTGAGTACACCAATGTGTCTACGCTTCATGCAGCTCAAACGTTTCCGTGCATGCAGCTTCGTCATGGGGCATCTGACTATCAAGTGAGTGCCATTAAGTTTCTCTGTGTAACTACCTTTTTAACACACGTCTGCAGTCATGTCATTCGCGCAATTTACGGCCTCAGCTATGAGACCATGGAGATTACTGGCCCTCAGATGGTGTTGACGATGAAGCTCACTACATTTGCTTGGAATGTCTGGGATGGACGCAGGCCGGCAGCTGTAAGCTCTCAACCTTGCTAACATTCTAGCGAGTGCTCAAAATCATTCTTTTTAGGATCTCGACAAGTGGCAGACCGAGAAGCGCATCACCCAATACCCTTCTCTCGTTGAATTCCTTGGTTATGCGTACGCCCTACTATATCGTGCCTAAAACGTAGCTGACGTCTGAATAGGTTCTACTTCCCGGGCATCCTTGTTGGCCCTTATCTTGACTTCCAGGAATATCGCAACCTCGTTAATGAAACTGTCTTTGACGACAACAAACTTAAGGAAAAGTCCAAGGGCGGCAGGAAGCTTCCAAGTGGCAGGAAACGCGTTGCCTATGGTAAAATGGCCCTTGGTTTGGCCTTTTTGGGTATTTTCGTTGTGCTTGGTGGACAGAACAACTTTTCCACTGCCCTTACCCCCAAATTTATGGAAAATAACATCTTTGTCCGGTCAGTTACTTCTTAAGGAGTTAATATGATTACAAGTTTCTAACACCGCGATTAGCATTCTCTTGTTCCAGGCGTATGGCTTCTTCGAGAGGTCGAAATACTATGCTGTTTGGACGCTGACAGAGGTATGAACCGTTTCCTTTTGTAGTGCATCTCATAGACCAACACTTTCTTTGTAGGGTGCCAGCATCGTCACTGGACTTGGCTTTACGGGTTTTAATTCATCAGGAAAAAGTACCTGGAACGGTGCTGCCAACGTCAAAATCCTGGAAATTGAGATACCATCCAACTTCAAGGTCCTCCTCGATTCTTGGAACATGAAGACCAATGTTTGGTTACGAGAATGCATCTATAAACGTGTCACACCCAAGGGCAAGAAGCCAGGATTCAGGAGCAGCATGATTACGTTCTTCACGAGCGCATTCTGGGTGCGTACCAAGTCCTTTTCATTGGCTGTTCCTTTTGCTTATATCGCATGTAGCACGGTATTGCTGGCGGTTACTATCTAACCTTCCTCATGGGTGGCTTCATCACCACTGCTGCCCGTCTTGTCCGCAACAGCGTCCGCCCTCTCCTACTCCCCGCCCCAGGCCAGCCCCAATCCGCTCTCAAGGAGCTCTACGATCTCGTTGGTACCCTCACATCCGTGTTGATTCTCAACTATACTGCCTCTCCCTTCATGATCCTCACCCTCGCGGACTCCCTCGCTGTGTGGGGTCGTCTCGGATGGTACGGCCACATTATTGTCTTCGGCGGCTTAGCATTCTTTTACGCTGGTGGTACAAAATACTTCAAAAAGCTCCAGATCAAGGCTGGCATTGTGCCTGTTAAGAAAGATGCGGCTGCCAACGGCAATGGCAAGGTCGAGTCGAATGTCAGTACTCCTACGAGTGAGAAGAACTTCCAATTGCCGCCCAACTTGGACAAGGTTATACCGCCTAAAAAGTAATGCCATACCTCAGATTAGATAGAAGAACCGTTGCATAGGTTAGCCGATGCGCACTCAGTTATATTGTTGGAAGCCCGTAGATACTAATGAAATATTAATGCATGTGCACCGACAATTAGCAAATTGCATGACAAAAAAAGAGAAGAGAACTCGAATGAATGCCGTGCAGTTGTATTCAACCTCTTACACGAAAAACCAGAGGGTTTTTTGAACAATTCGATTAGACTTGGACGAAGTTGATGACAAAAAAGAGTCTTAAGAAATTGTCTTGTTTAACCATTTCTCCACCACTTCATCCGCAATTTGAAGTCCATTCTTCTCCATGAACATCATATGCCCATTTCCGTGGATTCCAACATCAGGCAAGCTGATGTGATCGACACTGACGCCCGCTTGCACCAAATACTGCGCAGTACAGGCATCGTAGATGGCATGGTAACTTGACTCTGAGGTCACAATTAGCACTGGTATGTCGACCAAATTCGCTAATTTCCTAGGCGGGGATGCCTGCTTGAAACAAGTGAAGCCAGGGCTCGAGGAAACGACAACTTTTGAAATTTCATGTGGCGAAGTTACTGCTGGGCTATATGTGACTGGGATATCGGTGACTCCAAATTGTCGAGCAGGAGTAAAGGGAGGAAAAACGGCATTTATGAACGGAGGCCCAATGGGTTCCAACGCGACTATGGCTTTGACTTTGGAAGGTCTCGCATCTCCAAGTATCCATCCATGTTGCCCGGATTGCGAGTGAGTAAGAACAATTACGGGCTAGCAGCCAAGCGTTTTAGTTATGTTCGACATGAAAAAGGAAGCAACATACGCCAATCCTGTCAAGGAGAGCTGAACCAGCTGCCCTCATCTTCATAGCTGTTGAACCATCATCATTTAAGCTTGGCACAGTTGAGGCATAAAATACGTCGAATATTGGATCACCAACGGTTCCATTGCCTGGCCATTGACTGTGCAGCGCAGCTTGTGGCCATAGATCAAAAATTTGAGCTGCCGTAAATCGCGATTCAATAGTGAAGGTGTCGAAAGTGGATTGTATCCCATCAATGTTTTGCTGCCACGGAGAGCGCCCTCTAGATGGCTGATCGACAAGATATAGCTGCCAAACTCAAGTAGGCACTCTACTGTATATCATGAGGTTCTGATTCGGTCATTTACCTCATATCCTTTGCTTAGAAAGTAGTCTGCCCAGCCCAACCTTCTATCTGGAGTGTTGAGAAAGTTGGTCCCAGTCATACCTAATTACCATTGGTCGTCAGTCTCAATGTGGATCAGGAACATAAAAATGTGGGCCTCACCATGACCATGTATAATGAGCAGAGGGAGGGGCTTGGTTACCTCCTGAGGGGTGAGGTGTTCAACATACATCTGTTCGGATGCGATAGTCGAGTTTCCTTGAGGGGCGAACTGTTGTCCGACATAGAAGTAGTCGCGCCGATGAAGAGTTCCCACAGCAGCATTAGATTGAGCAAAAAGCCCGGAAACAAGAGCCAAAAAACAGAATTGAATGAGGGTCATTGCAAGTGGTGTAGTGATGGAAGCCGTTCTCCCATTCATTTTAAGTATACGGGTTCGGGGAGCACCGAGGAAGGATTACTCATGGCTGCTTTCGCCTATGCGACTAAACTTGCCGTACTGCACGCTCCAAAGCAAGTTTGGGCTGGTTTTCACAGGTCGCCCTCCAGATGACTAGTACTGGTCATTACCCTGAGAAGACCACAGGGGCATTCTTCGACCAGCTTTGTCCTAATATTCCCCTTCTCCGGATCGGGCAATGGTGCATTATGTAGCACTTGGTGTGACACTTGATGTGTGTGAGTGCTCGCCGCTCGCTCAGGGCCCAGTGCCCACAGCAAATCCCAATCACGTGATCGTTAATTTCTTTGACCCTTCCAAGCTTGAACTTCTTTCGTTCACGACTCTACTCCCGTTACTATGCCCAGAGAAAACAGGAAAAGAGGGGAAAAACACAAGAAGACGGCTGAGGATGACTCTGGCCTTAGCCAATATCAGTTACCAATAGATCCAATAACCGAGGACTTGGAACCATCCTGGATACGTTCAGCTCCCAATCATGACACAGAAGGACAAGACGTGAACCCAGAGGCGCCCTTTGGCTATGTTGATGCCGATGTAAAAGCCTATTTCCGCACGGTTGATGTCCAAATGCGCGATTGGCAGGAGCAGGAGGAACAAGTATTGGACCAGGATAACGATCCTAATGAAGGTATGCTTTACCGCTTCCGACGCAAACGAAAATTGACGCATTGTATGGTTCACTTTAGAGCGTCGTTTGTTCTTCGTAGCAGCCTTGACCGAAATGGGAGGCAAAGAAAAACAACTGGCAACCGACCCTGATTGTTCTGTCATATTGGAGAGGATGGCTCATTCTATGGACGACTTTGTTCGAAGAGTTTTCATGGATAGTTTGGCTGGTTCGTGAGTTGTCGAACGTTCTCCTTTGCGTGCCTTGCAGTTGACAAGGCCTTAGCTTCGAAGTCCTGGCTCGCCACCGGTTTGCCTCCCATGTATGTCAGACTTTGCTCACAGCAGCAAACGAAACGATATACAGAGAAGTAAGCAAGAGATCTGTACTCCAGTTCATCAATTAACATACAGTAAAAAGACTCGTGGCGTTTTCCCCAATGTACCAGAAGACAAGGGCGAGTTGAGAACATTGACACAGCTCATCCTTGATGCCACCGAGGTAACTTCTTTGGTTCCTTTTTATTCTTGTCCTCAACACAATGATAACAGGAATTTCTTCCTTCTTTCTCGTCACTTATCATGGACCCCTTTGCCTCTCACGTCATTCGCACGCTGCTAGCTCTTCTGTCAGGGAATGTATTTGCGTTGGATGGCCCTGGTCAGGGAACAGTGCGGTCCAAAAAAAGTGCTGCCTGGAAAGCAAGACAGGGGTCGATGAAATCTGTCTTTACAGATGAGAAAGGAAAGGGAACAGAAGCCATGTCTCGCTCAAGACCAGCTGGATTCCAAGCTCTCGCTAGACGAATTGTCGACTCGCTGAGGAACGAACTCGGAGACAACGAAGTACGCGCCCTCGCTGCAGATAAAGTCGCAAGCCCTGCCTTACAGGTCTGATTGTCTCGTTTCAGTTGATCAGCGATATGCTAAAGTTTACCTTAGATGCTTTTGGAAGTCGAGGCTGACTGTGAAATGGCCAATGATCCAAATTCACTCATGGACAGGGTCATGGTTGGGATTATTTCGGCATGCAGTATGTGTACTTGTTTCTGACCTCACATTATCAAATCTGACTGAACATCACCCAGAAAATGATCCTGAAGCGACTATCGAGCCGTCAGACTACCTGAATACTCTTTTGCGCGATCCAACCTCGTCACATCTCCTCGAAACCATCGTTTCACGATCGCCCGACGAAGCGTTCTCTCTCTTATGGTCAACATATATGCAAGGCAAACTTTCTAGATTGGCAAATCATCCTGTAGCCAATTTTGTGTTGGCAAAAGCATTGGAAAGGGTTTCTGCCGCACAGCTTTCTAATGCCTGCAAGGAACTAGACGAAACATGGAGCAAGCTAATCAGTTTGTAGCGCGTAGTCATAATCTTCTTGCATATTCTAATTTCATTCTACAGGCACCTCCAGAACGGGCGTACTACGTTCCGCGATTGACCGAAGTGCAGTTCTAAAGGCTTCTGAACAATCAATTTGCGAGGTTCGACAAAATTGAGCTTCTCTTTCTCTTGGTCTGACGAATTAATACATAGGCTGTTTATTCTGCTTTCAATCTAGTGGCTGTCGATGATCGTGCCAACCTTGTTCCATGTGTCCTACACCTTTTGCCACTCCAGGTTCGTTCGTATGGCCTTGATGTGACTACCATTTAACCCCATATCGCAGGAGTACCAAGCTTCGTTGAACTCCGAGTCAGCCACTCCCCACGCTTCTGTTCATAAGCGGCATGGACGTCGACCAGAGACTGGAGCGCCGAGCAACACTCATGGGCCAAAGATTCAAGGGTCTGTTTTGCTGCAGTCACTTCTTCGGCTTTCAATGCCACATAACGAGATCGTAACTACGAGGTAATGTCTTAATTGGCAGCCCTTCTTTCCAACACAAATCTTATTCAAACTTCCGCAGTTTGACCTCTCTACCAATGGAGCAACGAATCAAGATATCGCACGACGCTAGTGGATCCCGTATATATGATGCCCTTCTCGAGTCTTCCACCGTACCTTCCAAAGCCAAACGCGAGCTCGTCATGGGGTTCATAGGGCACTACCACCTCCTCGTAGACGACCGTTTAGGTAGTCGAGTAGGTGATCGGTGCTGGGCTTTTGCCGACACTTATCTCAAGGTTTGCTTTGTGTGCCTTGATATCATATAATGTAATACTGATATACATACTTATTCGTCCAGGAGAAAATTGCGCGCAGTCTATTTATTCACGAGCAGTTCCTCGCCGGTTCCTTCTATGGCAAGTTCTTCGCACGAAACCTGAACTTGTATCTTCTCCAACGACGCCCGGATGAATGGAAAACCATGCAGGCGGAACGCAAGCGCGCACAAGACCAGGCCAAAACTACCGTCGTACCTCCCACGACACAACGTGGCACTGAACCCACCCTCACGGACTTCCAACAGTCTTCTGCTAAACGCAAACGACATGCGGAAAGAGAGGACGAGATTGATGCAGTCTTCAATGCCTCTTTGGGCAAACGGATTAAAAAGGCAGCTTTAGGTGACGCGGCTCCCATACCCACGGAAGGACAAGAGAAGGGAAAGAAAACCCATGACAAGAAGAGCCAGACACCAGATGGCCTACAAGCTGTGTTGGGCGCGATAAAATCTGCTCCGAAGGATGACAAAGGCTTTAAGAAATCCAAACGTCATTAGTCTTCTGTATGGCACACTAAAGACAAAAGTACATTATAACGGTTAGTAATGGAATAAATTAGATGGTTTGATGAAGTAGATGAAATGAAAAGTTGGTTTGGGGAGGCCAAGTAACTATATATGTCCCTGATCATCAGCGAATGCGCACTTGTTCCATGGTCATGTCCAACCCCTCTCGTGCCCATGTTCTCAACTTTTCTTGTGCCTGCGGGGTGACAATCGGCATCAGAGAGACAAGGCCAAAAGAGCGAAGCTTAGCCTCTCCACTAGCTGGTCTCAGGCGTGATTCAATCAAGTCAGTGATCTGCGCGGCAGTGCAATGCGCGCTGCGAGTTTGTATGTATAAGCTTTCTAGCAATGGAAGGTATCTCGATGGCGTGTTCTCGGCGGATCGAGTGCTTGCGCGCAGGAAGGCACCGGTAATTGGGTCGCCCTCTTTATCTGCCAATGAGAATCGCAGGTCAAGATGTGAAAGCTGCTGCACTTGCTGCATGCAACCAATCAAATCCTGGTCAGAAAGGGGTAAATATGCCATGCATAAGGAACGCAAGGTCGGAGCCAAGGATGAAAGGATTTGGGTGAATTTTGATTGAGTTTCCGGGGACCAACGCGGTGTATGTATATTTTCGTTGCGCCTCACGAGCCAATAGAGACCGAAAAGTGACAGGCGGGGGAGTTCAAGCTGCTGGAGAAAAGACACCAGACTTGATGTTGCAGACTGTACGTCAAAACCAGGACCTGATTGGAGGCTCAATTCGAAGCTTTGTAGGCGTGGAAGAGTGACTCTCCCGGTGCTAGAGTGGGATCGGAATACGCAATCAGCGTTCACAGTGCATCGCAGCAGGTTGCCGCATTGCGCAAGAATGCCAAAACACTGATCCAGCGTCATTAGCTGTTCATAGTCGAAAGAAAAATTGAGCGCGGTCAACTGATCCCAAGGGATCGCTGAGCCCTGGATCTCGAAGGGAGACTGCGTCCATCCCTTCAAAATGAACGAAAGAGACTTTAACGCCAGAAGATTGCCTGGCAGTATGTGCTGTAGAACACTAGCATCGCAGCTCGACATTTCAAACGCAGCATCGCTCCAACGGTGTGAATGAGCGATGAGTTCGGCGAGTACCTGCACTGACAGAGCACTTGGAATCTGTTCCTTGAGATCTTGAGATACTCGAAAGGATATAGGGCTGCTTCTAGACCGCTCCAACCATAGACGCAAAGCTTCCATACCATTTTTGTCCTCGGTGTGGCTGCCGGTCGCGTGGTCAGAGATATTGAGTGCAAAACGTGTCCAAAGTTTAGGGGTCGACAACGCAACTCTTCTCCAGGAAGAACTGATGCTGCAGAATAGCAAGGGTGCGTCTTTTGCCGCAAGGCGAGGATACGAATTTAGGCATTGTTCGAACACCTCGATCACGAGTTCAACTGGTAGTCGATCGAAGGAGGATAAGAGGGTTTGACCAGGACACGACATGTGGCTTTGTGAAGGGAATATGACATCCTGGCAAAGAGTGAATCCTTTAGGCATTGGAGCAACGTCTAGCATACCTTAAAAGTTTGGGCTCCTTCAAGTTGGGGACCATCAAGTGACGTCATTGAATAGCAAGAGTGGGGAAGGGCAATGACCATAGGCAACAGTTAAGAAGGGATCTCAACCACACTGGTTACGCGACGTGTAGATGTAGGCGTTTGCATTTGTACTTGCAAAATAGCGCGTGTCCAACACATGGGGCCAAATTAATCCATTGCTGGAGCCCAGGGGGAAGCCAAGCCTGAGAGGAGCAAGAACAATCACCCTGACTTTTAAAGCGAATTGCAATAGTTGACACGGTTCATTCTTATCGAGTTTGGGTCACCAGGAAACGTGTAGCTGTGACTATGTTTGGGTCAGAAGGAGTTGCAGGCATATTTCCATGTTGACAAGGTGACAAAGGTGGCAAGGCTGACAAGGGCTTTTAGGGCAAAAGAGATCCATTCAAGGGGTATAGAAAGAAATCGATCAGGAAGCGGCGGTGGCGGAGAAAGCGTCTGCAAAACGACCTATCATTCCGCCTGCCAGGTGCTGACGTACAGTTGCATTCTGTCAAGCTGACGCAGAGGGAAACAAAGAAGTAAATATGTTCAGCATGTCTATTACAGCGCTGGTTGGAAATAATTGACAGCTGATATGATCACGGAACGACTCATTGCAATTCACATTCTTCAAACAAGTGTGGTTGACAAGTTACAGAGCGACAGACTTTAATACGAGTACGACCTGCCTTGCACGGAGCGTCCATTCATACAAACAATCAAGGAGATATCTTGAATCTGTTTTGCTTTACTTCTTACATGATGTGTGGAGACCAAGATGGCGTTCGTGCATGCATAATGAAATGAAGTGCATACTGTGTATTGTAGCCATAACATAGTGCATAAACCGTGAACACCACCACCGCCGAGCTCGAACCTCGGGAAGTAAATCCCATTTCGATTTTGACAAGGCACCGCTTAGACCTTGAAGCCACGCGATTGTCTGCGACCACGAGCTTGCTCGAACTGTGCAGGTGTGTTCAGGCAAAGATGATGAAAGAAGTAAGGAAAGAGAGCTGACCTTGCGGCCCTTGGAGATAGTGTAGGGCTTCTTGTGTTTGTGGGGACCCATGCCGAAGTGCTTGACAGCCTCCCGGGAGTTCTTCACACCCCTCAACAAGATAGTGTTGGCACCCGTCGGCGCGCGAAGAGCGAGCTGATCGAGAGTCAAGACCTCGCCTCCTGCATTCAAAATCCTCTCCTTGGCAGCGCGAGTGAAACGAAGAGCGCAAACGGTGAGTTTGGGAATGGCAATTTGGCGGATGTCATCGGTCACGGTTCCAACGGTGACGATGATTTTGGAGTCACGATCGCTAGCGTTCGAGGTCTCCTTGATGATGCGGGAGAGGGAGATGGGAGGGCGGTTGATCTTCGAGAGGAAGAGGCGGTGAAGGATGACCTAGAATGGCGCATATTCAGCTACATCCTGCAAACAGAACTTTTGACTGTAAAGACCTTGTTGAACGCAGAGTCCGTGCGGCGAGCCAAGAAGCGGTAGAGCTGTTGAAAAAGTTTAGATCACAATGCAAAATTTCTGGATGTGTATTCGTACCTTGACGAGGAGAAGCAAATAGGGATCCTCGCTCTTGGGTGCGGTCCGATTACCTTTCTTGACGTGGTGGTGAGTGATGTCGATACCCTACGGAACACACGGTCAGCTATTTCGTGTCTCGACGCTGCGTTGGACGACGAGCTCACCATCTTGGTTCTTGCCGGATTATGTGTTTGGACTTGTTACTCTCTAGCAGAGGCTTGATGAACTGTGCAGTCGCAATAATAAGGTTCAATCTCCGCTTGAATTGATTTATTCCAATTCAATTCTAGTGCTGAATTGGCCATATGTGGCGCACAGAAGACGGACTTTTTTTCATCTGGGTGCAGTTGAGCAAAACACAGTCTGATTATGCTATGATTTTGAAGTAGAATGTGAGATGGGCGCTAATGGAGGTGATGTAGGGAAATTGGGAGACAAACAGGTGTCAACAGTTCGTTAAGTTGAACCATCATGGTGAGTTTGTTAGTCAAGTCAAGAGGTGAAGTTGTTGAATAATTACTGCAGTACTACGATAATTTGAGTAACCCTGCTGGTCTCGACCCATATGCTGACCCTCCTGTCTTGCCCTCTGCTCCTGCCGACCCTGCCCCCACTCGTGGTCGTTCCCGTTCACGCAGCCCAGCCGCCCGCAGTAATGGTGGTCGTGAGGGCTACAGGAGTCCTTACCGCCGCCGCTCTCCTCCACCCCCTAAGCGTGCTCCTCATGCTCCAATTGTTCGTTTAATATCTCTTTTCTGTCCTTGTCGGTCAATACTTAGAACTTCTCAGCAGGCGCCTATTCCCTCCAACGTCCTCGGGGTTTTCGGACTCAGTATTCGCACCCAGGAGCGCGACCTCGATGAAGAATTCAGCCGATTTGGTCGTGTTGAAAAAGTAACCATTGTATACGATCAACGAGTTCGTGATTCTTCCTCTTGACTTTCTGACCTGTCACTAACAACTCCTTCTAGTCTGACCGTTCCCGTGGTTTCGGATTTATCAAAATGGCTACTGTTGAAGATGCTACCCGCTGCATCCAGGAGCTCAATGGCGTTGTGAGTCGCATTCCCTCTGATTCGTTGACCCCAATCTCATGCACGTCGTAGGATCTAAACGGCCGGCGGATTCGTGTGGACTACTCGGTCACAGACCGCCCTCACGCCCCTACCCCTGGAGAATACATGGGCCACCGCCGTTCCGGACGGGACTCTTATCGTGACCGCGACAGGGATCGGGACTACCGTGATTCCTACCGTGACCGCGACAGGGACTCTAGTCGTCGCGATCGTGATCGTGACCGTGACTATTACGGCCGAGATAGCAACAGGGACTGGCGCGACAGGCGTAGCCCACCCCCTTCGCGAGGTGGGCGTTACTCACCTGATTATAGGCGCCGCAGGAGCTATTCGAGAAGCCCCCCACGTGGAAGCAGCCCTACCCGTGCTCGTGACTATGATGCGCCTGCAGCTTCCTCGACGCAGGCGGCTGCCCCGGCCAATACGGATAGCTCTCGCTGGTAAAAGGCCATGGTTGGACAGAGCAACGTCAAGGTGTCAAGGGCAATATTTTCAATATTTCAGTATTTCTCTTTTTCCTGGCCTCGTCAAGTTTTCATCGTCAAATTATCTACCCTACAAGACCCACCGTAACTGGACCATATTCAATAGCCAAAATCAAGTTCCCAAGTTTTCTCGCTGTTTCTAGTACTGCTTTCGCCTCCTATTTTGTTACAAGTCGTCTCATCAATTTCTGCGATGCAATCCTATGCCGGCGCCTACTTGCGTTGCGGACGTTCCTAAAGATCCATCGATGTGAAGATAAAGAAGTATGGCTTTGAAACGCAATATATATTCGCCAGTAATCAATACCCGATCCAAAGGTTATTCGGTAAGATGTTATCATTGGCGTCTAACTACTGCGGAAAGGTGCTGTGTGGATTCTTTTATCGTGATTGATGCTGACTTGAGAGAGCGTAAAACCCCGCCTGGTTTGGGCGCTTATTGGAAGCAACTTGGAAGTTCGGTATATGATGCCACGTTGGGCTTTATGTGCTGGCCGCTGTATCTCGCCTGATGCAGCACTCTACTCTGTTGTATATAGTGATGAATAATAATATATCCTTCCTGCTGTCAGAGCTTTTACTGTCACCTGTGCTGAATGGGTTCCATCAACTAACCTCTAGCGCTCATCACTCTATTCAAACCCCCTTGGGGCCACTGGGTAAAAGAAAGCTTCAGGTGGCTAAGGAAAGAATCAATCAATCAGTTGTTAGTTCTTCCATCATTGGAGAGCACTTTGTCAGTGATAGTTGCCTGTTGACAGGCGTATTTCCTGTTATTGACACATTATCGATATCATTCTTAACCTTCCTCAGGGCCCAGGCGCGAAACTCTATAGCTATAGTTTTGTCGACTCGAGAGCTCGTTCCACTCGCCAGAACACACAGATTTTTCTGCAAGCAAATTTTTTCTCACTATTCCTGCCAAGAAACAGGTCCAGAGAACTTAGCGCACCTCCGACAGATTTTTTACAAAGACCTTACGCCTACTTCTACGCCTACCTGGGAACGTCATTTCGTTCATACCTATCGCCAGTGCTGACGGTATCTTAATGGTCAATTGCCAAACGCGCCAGAACGTGTTTGCGCACAAACTGCTGGGTCAATTGCGTTCACTCACCATGACCTCACGTCCATCTGTATATTTACCTTCTTCTACAAGTCCCTTGGCTGGCTCCATCTGTAGCGAACGACAAGAAGCGTCTATGCGATGCTCAATAGTGGGGCAGTGGAGAGAGGGTGAAGGTCCTTTAATCGTCGTCCCACAAGGCGTTGCTCGCAGTCAGCAGAATATTTGTATGCAGAAGGCGCTACGCATTACCTGTCACTCTCCATCGAGGCCAAAAGCGAACGCTCGTCGACTGATTGGGTGGGATATTGCTGCACAGACTGTCTAAGAAGGTGTGAGTAATGTCTATGGAAAGAGTATGATAAACCCTCTTCCTGAAGACGCGGCCAGAGGGTATTTTGTTCACACTGGACTTGCTACATTCTTGCAATGTATATAGAACTCAGTTTTGGCTTCAGCGCTGTACAGAACTCGCGTTGACGACTGGATAGTACTATGATGAGAACCTGCGGCTCCTACTTGGTGCTCCTGTGATCAGCATCTCGTTGGAAGAGTTAGTCTTCTCGTTGGATTTGGCATAATCATTATTATAAAGGAAGTTTGGAGTCTATTCCAGGGCAACGTCGCGTAATCAGCGCACAGACCACTAGAAGGGCTATCTAGCTGCCTCGAGGCTTTGCAGAATCGACCTTCGCTGGCGCCTTCAACATGGCGTCGAGCGCTTCATCCCCGACAAATGAAGCCCGACTTCCACAACATGACGCTTCACAGTCTGCCCCTTCTAAGCCTGTCCACGTTCAAAGGCCAGGTTCGAGCAACAGTGTCTGTTGGGATTTTCAACGGCAAGGTAGATGTCGTTACGGCGACCGATGTAAGTTTCTTCACAATAATACTCAAGCAACTGTGCGTACCTGTATGAAAATCTCTGTCTGGACATTTCTCATAAGAGGATCCAGGTCAGCGACAGTCGTAAAATAACCATCAGGAACGACGACAAGAATTCCGTCGCTGGAGATACTAACAAGACCCACATTCAGGCTGACCGTGGAAAGAGGTGAACGGCACCCATCTATACTCTCGATGGATGATTAACCAATAAAACCAACTGCGTTACAGCCGTCTAGCCAGATCTGACAACTCACAGCCTGACGCGCAGGCAGGACCATCCCATAATCAAAATGGTCCCTCCCAACTATGCCGTAATTGGAAGGCAGGAAGATGTAAGTCCGGTGCCAAATGCAGGTTTAAGCACGATATTATTTCCGTATGTCGAGTCCTCCTGATGCTGGCCCCCGTGACATTTGAATGAACAATGATTTCGACAGGGCTCTACCTCAGCGACTTTGGGCCCAGGAGAGCCATCGATTATATGGTCACAGAGACATGCCGAAGAACAGCGCTGTCAGAAAGTCGAAGAAAATGCGCAGCGTCTTACGGAGATGAAAAATAGAAAGCAGCGGGAGCAAGCAGAACAAAGGGTTGGGCATCACGAAGCCCGACTGCAGGAAGAGGCCGCGAGACGAGCCCATCATGCACAACAAGAGGCTCTGTGCCTTGAAAGGGAGGCTACAGTAACATCGCAACATGTCGTACTTGGATCTACTTTGGTGACTTTCGGTGCAGGCCTCGAGATTCAAGGTGTCATCACCGGATTCGATTCCTGCCGCATTATTATCAGGAACATACCTTCCGATGCTAAACCGCAGGAAATTGCAGAGCTTTTCACTCAACAAGGAATAAGCCGCCATGAAATCCACATTCTTTCCATACAACCTGCTCATGGTGGCCTTCTCGAAGCGATAGTTCTCACCAGCGCCAGTCGTGGGGGAATAGCCGCTGTCGGTCTGGATGGAATCGAATATGGAAATGAAAACCTTCAATTCGAAATTGGAGAAATCATCTCTACCAATGCCATGGGTGAACTGAACGGTGGACAATCCAACACCCTAACAATCAGTTGGAGTGCACCATCTCTTTCTGTGATCGCCACTTATCTGAATGAGGGACTTGCTCGGACAAAACAGCGGACTATTGACAAAACAGTTGTCCACGGCCGCACAATCAAAGCAGAAATGAACCAGCCACCGACAGGACCTGCCTTGCGATACTATAATCCTGCTTCTGTAAAGCTCACCAAACTTCCTATAAACATGACCATCGAAGCAATCCAGGAGGTTACTGGAGCGTTATCAGTTCGACCGATCAAGTCGAACACATACGATTTACAGGAGCTTTTGAAGGACCTTCAACGACACATGGAGTCTCTCCCAGACGCCAAAATGACTTCTTTCAATACTTGTTCACCTGATGCTGGAGGCACCGTCACCGTCAAAGTGCGCTTCGAGGAATGGGAAAGCGCAAACCATGCTCGCGAATCTCTCGAAAGCAGGCGCCTGCGACCTGATTATCCACCCTTGCGACTTTCACTTCCCTCTCCCCATCACTTCATCATCACCATTCCCGTGCAACAATACGAAGCTCAGAAGCAGCACTGGGATTTGTTGTCGGAGTCTAATGCTAAGGATGGCCCAAGCATCTATATAAACCGCTTGGACAATGGGAAAGTCAAAATTCGGCTGGCAGGAAATGACAGAAAACTAGTTGGTGCTCTCAAAGTCAGGGTAGAAACTTTGATCGCTGGCGAGAAATTGGACGCCACATTCTGGCACAGGTCTTTCCTTTCGACCAAAGGACGAGAATTTCTGGCCAGCGTTTATGCATCCACCAAAGTCTATGTCCGTAGCGACTTTAAGACACAGTCCCTCAAGATCTACGGAGAAGGGGATGCAAAGCAACGAGCGCGTCAGATGGTAGAAGATGAAGTTGCCGAGCTTACGCGGAAGGAGTGGTGTGTACCTCTGAAGAGACAGTGTGTCGGTTACTTCGTCCGTGAGGGTCTTGCTGCCTTGAAGGAAATCCTTGGCAACGAGGCCGTGACACTTGATTTAGCTTCTAATCCTTGTAAGCTCACCCTTTGTGGTGGGGAAGAAGGTCGACATGCTTTAAACGCCATTATGAGCCAAGCAATGAACGGGCACCATCCTGCCTTGCCAGGTTCGGGTGACACATGTCCAATCTGCCACGATGCAATTTCTAATCCCATCAAGCTTGGCTGTAATCACGTCTACTGTACTGCTTGCATTCGTCACTACCTTATTTCTGCGCCAGAGATCAAGATATTCCCCTTGGTCTGCATGGGCGATGGAGCTCAATGCAAAATACCCATATCTATTCCTACCATTCAACGATTCTTGATCCAGCAGCAATACGAACGACTGGTCGACGTCGCATTTTCATCATATCTCGATCAACACTCACAAGATTTCAGGTACTGCACTACCCCCGATTGTGCTCAGATATATCGCGCCAATACGAAAACTATGCTCAAATGCCCGTCATGCTTCGCAGAAATCTGTTCTTCATGTCATGAGGAGGGTCATGAGGGAATGTCCTGTGAAGACAGACGAATCCAGAAATCTCAAACCGAGGAGCAGTTGAACGACCGATGGGCAGAAATGCAAGGCGTCAAAAGATGCCCTTTATGCTCTGTTTATATCGAAAAGATCGAAGGATGCAACCACATGACCTGTCGTTGTGGCGCACACATATGCTGGATTTGCATGGCAATATTCCCTCAATATGAAATATATACACACCTTTCGACAGTTCATGGAGGCCCTTATGATGGGGATGGAGAGCGGGCTAATCGCGATCTGCAGTATGCCTTACAATTGCAACGGGTCGAAGATAATCCTGCTCCGAGGTTACATCAGCCTCGTCCAGCGGATTTCGTGGAAGGAGGACAATGGCAACAGCCACGAATACCTGAGTATAATGCAGCGGGTGACCGTAGACGGCAAGAAGAAATTGAGCACCGAAGGGTAATCAACGAACAGCATCGTGCATATGTACGACGAGTTCAAGAAGAAACGCTAAGGCAGCGCGAAGCAGGGCAGTTGCGTATTATACGAGCACGAGAAGAGCAGAGACATGAGCAGCAGGGATGGGGATGTATTGTCATGTAGTATCTAAACATCAAGGTTGAACATCAGGGTGTTCCGCAATGGTCACTATCCCGCATTGTAGTAGCTCGAAATATGCATATGATAACAGCGTCCTCGATTAGATTTCATGAACATTATTAGCACGGGAATCGGTAAGGCTTTCCTCATGTAGCACTCATTCCCCCTACACCAGTTCCACGATTGCTGGGACCTGCTGACGTACTGTAACCTCCAGGCATATTGTCCTGTCCAAACTCTTGACCGCTCCCCTTCATTACGCCTCGGATTCCACTATCGCCTGGGAGTCGTCCCGGTCCAATCTGTCCCCCAGAACCACCCATAACCATACGATCCCTATTAAACTCCGGATCCTTGCCGATGCCTTGTCGACCCCCGATGCCGGTGCCACGGTGGATGGGCGGCTGCCCGCTGACCTGACCTGCACCGTATCCGGGCTCTGGAACTCCACTGCCCATTCCAATGTTACGTTGTCCAACGAATTCAGGGGCGCCTCCCACCTCTCGCGGTCCTCCAGATCGAATACCAGCATCGGTGCCAGTACCGCTACCGCCCATCATAGAGTCCCCACGAATTCCCAAATTCTCGCCGCCACCACCACCACCATACTTGCCAGCACCAGAAGTGGCACCTGGCATCGCACCGTGATGTTCTCCGCCATAAATCGGACCTTTGTCTCCGCGACCTTGATTTCCCGTGCGCGTGTCAGATCCGAGAGCAGTTCCAGGAGCTATGGAACTGTCAATACCTTCGTGGCCGTAGCCAGTATGGGGTCCACGTATGCTTCGATCGCCAGCATAACCGATATTACTATCGATCGGCTTATTATCACGAGATATCTGTTCTCCAGTGTAGGGGCCATTTCCGGCACCAGCTTGAGTATGGTCACCATCGATACC
This sequence comes from Tephrocybe sp. 9980TJB, assembly GCA_018220975.1. Lineage (NCBI taxonomy): Eukaryota > Fungi > Basidiomycota > Agaricomycetes > Agaricales > Lyophyllaceae > Tephrocybe > Tephrocybe sp. 9980TJB. Next base: position 78,613 of record JABAJU010000054.1, read on the forward strand.
ACGATCTCCAGCATAGGTGTCTCCTCCAGACCTGCCATAAGTCTGAGCTCCAGTAGGTCCAGTGCTGAGACCCGTATCGCCCGTTCGATTGATTCCGTCGACACCAACGTCCGTGCGGTGGCCTCCTATGGGCCCTTGCACCTCGTCACCAATGCGATGAGGTCCTGTTCCTCGACTATCGATCTGTCCTTGACCTGGTACGGTACCGAGAGCCATACCTGCAGTATCACGGGGATGAGTGCCTCGGGCGGCCACACCAGCACCTCCAGCCAAGCCCGCACCGGCTGCTGCAGCTTCTGTAGTGTGCTGGCCTGCATATCCACCACCGGAGGTAGGTCCTTGGGTGCCAGTGCCATATTGGCCAGGTACGTTGCCAGTCACGCCCGTAGGTCCCGATGCGGTGGTAGTTGTCATGCCTGAACCAACTGCCTCAGGACCACGAGAAGTGGCCTCCAAGTCTTGCAATCTAGAATCGCGCCCTCGCTAGTAACGAGTAGTGTATCAATACCTTACTGAAGTTATCGAGACTACCATGTAAACTTACTTTGTGGTTCCTTTGTTGTTCCATTGCAGCATCGAGCTTGGACTTCCTTTCGTCAAGCTCCCGCTGCAGTCTCATGTCTTCTCGTCGCTTAAGCTGAGCGTTGAATTGAATTACCATGTGTCACATCAAGTCAGACGTTGGACTCACTTCGGCGTCTCTCTGAGCTTCGTGCAGGTGTGTTGCGGCTACGTCATGTTCATGGGTTGCCTTCTGAACTGCTGCTGTTGCGGCCGATTCCTTCTTTTCCATTCTGGAGACATTGCTATCGGCTTTCATTACTGCCTGTTATCGCATGAGATTAAGGTTCTACTCTGATGAAGAACGACAGGTCTTACCTTGTGTGCTTTCTGTTGCTCCTTGGTAGTCAAATTTATGTCCTTGACGGCTTGATCAAGCCGGGCCTGTTCATCTTTGTCTTCTTGGTTGATTTCTTTCCTGAGCTGCTTTGAGAACTTGGGAGATGTGGACATTGGGATCTGGGTTTGATACTAGCCAGGTACTCCATTTTATGGGTGTACAAAAGTTTCAGACATTTTGGAGGCTCGTGACGTCATTAGACCATAATTTTAGACATCCGCATCGTCATACACAATCTTCATACGTCGCTCAATGTCCATGTTCAATGCCATCTGGTAGAAAAACGTCAATTCTGTTCGCAATATAAAGCATTTGGTACTGACGATAGCCTCAACGCCAATAAATCTGTCAAACATTGCAAGCCTCTGTTCCGGTGTCATATCAAGGAATTGCTGCAGCGTCATTTGGGAAAGCACAATCGACGCCGTAAAGCAATTCATTCCAGCGAGCGAACCCAAATCCCACTCGTCCTAAAGGATAGAAAGAATTCAACCACAACAGATAGCGAAGAGAATGGAGTCCCACCTGTTGGGATACGTCGACATCTAGCCATTCCCTGTCTCCCCACAAAGCACCTTCAGTCGAATCGACCCGTTCTGCTTCGTCTCCAAAAAGCCTTGCACACGCTGCAGCTTCACTCACCGACGTTGCAAAAGCGCACCACATTTCGCACCCGGTAGATTTTCTTCCGCAGCCTTCCTCGATATTAACGTTCCGGCGAAACTTCTTGATGGCCTTAATGATCGGTGCAGTAAACGCGTCCAGCTCCATTTCCAACCCATGGTGCTTCTGGATTTTCGGATGTCGAAAGGACTTGGACTCCGGATACGCCTCAAACACAACAAGTACACGTTTGTAGACCCACGATTGTTTCGACAGGGTGTCCAAGAGTTTTTGGCCAAAAGCAGGAAGTGACAACAAAGACGTAAAAATTACAGCAGTTTGCGGGTCGATGATCAAATCAACTTCAAGTAACTCACGCTCTACAAGTTCCACAAGACATGATGTCGAGAGAGATCGAACAAGAACCTGCTTTTGAAGGAGGCCTAAGGAAGCCATGTACCGATGGGTTGTACGAGGCTGCAGTAGTTGCGAGGGCATTCGAACCGTTTTGTCGTCGTATATTTCTTTGGGAACCGTCCTAGGCACCGAACTTGCAAGGGGTTGATCGCACTTCGGAAGAGGGTAAACTTCATTAGCCATGTCGACAGGTTGAGGCGTGGTAAGTGATTTCGCGCGTAATTTGGCAAAGGCTTCAATGCCCAGATACGATTCCAGATCTAGATCTATTTTCTTGAAAGTAGTTTTTTCGCTTGTTTGTGGGCCCATGCCGTTTTGTTCGTCCCCAAGAGAAGCAGAATGATCAAGGTAAAGCATCGAATGTTCGTTCTTGGTAGAAATAAATCGCAGGCCAAGTCCTTGAGAGCAGTAAATAGGGCAACCGTCATCTTCTTGTACAGGTCTTAGAGGCTCCTGTGCAGTACCACTGAATGAACCTTCTCGGTTACTCTGAGATTCGTGGTAGTCGCCGCAAGTATTCGCAATAGAGACTTCAACAATGCCTGTCATTATAGGCCGTGAGTCATCCTCATTGTTTTCGTACCCCAGGTCGTTCATTAGCTCAAGTTCGTTGTCTTCCGTAGATGTACCATGCAGTTTGTCGTGTACCAACTCGTCCTGATTGAAATCATAAGAGGCATCCTGAGACATCAGCCCAATGCCGGAGTCATCCACGTCGAGTCGAGGGCGTTTGGCGGGTCTCGACTCTGTTTCATGACCATCGTTTAACTGTCCTTCCTGTCTAAAGGGTCCCATCGATGTATTTTTTGTTACCTCGATTTCCTTCACCACGTCGGCACTCAGATAAGTATCGGGATCGGTTTGCTCGCTCCTGTCAAATTCTTCATCGCTCCCATCAACCTCGTGGTCCTGATTCACAAGCCCTTTCTCCCTTGCCAAAAGTCCTATTCGCTCTTTTCGTGTCATTATGATTTCACATCGTGCAATCTCCGCGCTGAACTCATCTGCTTCCTTGGATTCCCCTCCGTAGTCTCTCCAGCGCTGTTGATCATTAAGTTCGCTATCCTTCTGCACTCCCGCCTTATCATCAAGACACGCTTTCGCCAGCAACGAATCAACCTCGCATCTTGAAGCTTCCTCGCCCTCGAGGTCGTTCTGCAGTATCTCGCCATGAACGGGGAGTGGTGAGGTCCGAGTGAATGGTCTATGCAAAAAGAAAGTCATATAGCTTCAAGTCTGGGACAGAATCTGAAACGTACACCCAAGAGAGTGCGACACGCAACGGCGCCATTCCATTTGCGTTCTTCAAAAAACGCATTGGTGACACGTCCCTTTTTGCTTGGGCGTTTTGATAGCCTTTTACTTCTGTAGCTAAGTAATCGGAGTACCGGAGTGTATTTCGCTGAACACCATCATTTGGGTCTGGCAATGTGGGGACTTTAGAGATAAATTAGTCATAATTCAAAGAACACGAGAATCAGTTTCGAAACGCACCTTGCATGAGTTTAAACGGTAATTCTTCTTTTGGCTCCTTTTCAAACAAGAGATCTTCTGTAATCAGCAGATGCTGGCCAGAATGCCTTTGTGCAAAAAAATGGCCTGGTCGCAGGGGCAAGGGATGCAAAATATTTTGGATGTCAGTATCTTGTCGAAATCCTTCAGCCTCTGTCGAATCATTTTCTTTGTTGGCGGACACGGACGAAGCCTGCCCACACATCGATTCTAGTTCGTTGTCCATTTCTGACGGACCAATAGTCTCATCGTTCTCTTTGTAAACTGGTGTTTGGGATTTTGGGGGTTTAATAGTAATTTGGCAACCGTCCTCAGGATGACAGAACGGAGACGTTAGCAAGTTGGTCACAAAAGCGCCATATCTAGAACAAGATCAGGAATAAGGACTGAGGGAAACAAAAAGTCGTACCCGCCGGCCTTTCTAGTGTTGTCCACAATACGCTGGAGGTCTCTCAAACCTCCCAAATTCCCACCAATCCGTCTGTCTTTCGGTATCTGGATTTCGTCTGTATCCACCAGCTCGAGTGCAGGGAATAAAACCACAATAATCTGGAACGCACCCAATTTTGCATTCTCTAATTCTACTATGATGCTTGTATTTGGGGAAGGCGGGAACATCTCTGCAAGCTCATCGAGCTCGTCATCCTCGAAGGAAGATATGGTCGATGGAGACGAAACGTTGTACGTTTCTATAACAGAAGAACAGTTGAACATCCTCTTTTATCATCCATGTTTTGAATACTCACGCCAACCATCCACGATAACCATACTTGCGCTCGGGATATCTTCCGCCGTGGCAATATCATTACATCTGCCCATGTCAAGAGCTTCTCTTCCCACCACAGCTCCGATGCGCTCCGGGAGTTCGGCATAGGATCGTAAGACGGCGATATTTCCCTTAGAATGTCGGCCCTCGGTGCGGTTATGACGTTCATTTCTTGAAAAAATAGGCGTGAAGGGAGGCGAGTCCGGGGGAGGCGTCTGCGGTATGGGTGGGTCAAAGTTAAAATTAGATGGTAGATACGCGCGGCGATAATCTCTTTCAACGACACCAGGTGATGGGGAGTGAAAGCGACACATAACAGCAGCAGACTGTAGAAGATTGCGTACAGCAGCATAATCTCCTTCAAGGTGGTATGTTACGTCGCTGTGACAGAATGATTAACCTACATCAAACGTGATAGCATATATACACTCACAGAACTTGATTGAATTTAACTTGAGGCTCAGGGACAGGCTCAACATCGATGGGTTTGAAAAGAATAGGCTCTGATGCGGTCAGACTTGCAAATGAGCGTGTATCGACCTTCTGCATCCCCAAAGCCTGGCGAGCACCCGCTGATTTGCCCAGGACAGGCGTTCCACGCATTGCGCGTCGCGTTAGAATGGACTCGATGGGATAGAGCGCATCATCTCCGTACTGGTTCCAAGCATCTCTTCCCCGCGATGTAAATTCTGATTTGAGGAGTGCCTTTGGCAAGGCAAGTGTTTTTTTGATGAAAAGTAAAGCTTCTTGCGTTGTGGCGAATTTCTCTGAATATGGGGGCAACGTTCCAATGTGATATATTTGCGAGAGCGTTGTGAATGGATCGGTTGGCAAGGTCAGTGACGACGGGTCATGATCAGGAACTTGCTCCAAGGATACCAACTGTATTGTTAAAGCAAATTAGTAGGGGCCATAGTAATTCCAAAGAGGACAGGCCTCAGCCACGGCAGCACGAGTGAATTGGACATAATCTGTTGTAATATGCTGTTGAACGTAGCCGAGGAGCAGGCTGTGAATACGAGCTGATATTTGGGCCTCCATGAGAGTTGAGAGGAAGTCTACCACGTGAGGTGGAGCATGGAGTCGATTGACAGTTGATCACGACCCTGAGCGCATTTAAGCTTTCTCAACTCTCATGCTTACATTCAAGGCTTGTGTCCCGTAAAGGCATAGCTAGATACGAACCTCGATACGATCTGGGTATGTGCTGCGGTAAGCATTGCGGGTAAAAACTCACATAGTGATCGGACGGGAGAATGGAAACGGAGCATATACAAATATGTAAATGCCTTGTGGAGACAATGTTAGCCCATTTTCTCAGTTGACCTCCACCAAGTGGATACGACCATCACAGGGGCTGCAGGCCTCAACTGACTGCCCATATGGCCTCAAAATCATCCCCCCTTGGCCCTGATCCCTCACTGCGTTTATCCGTCGATTTCTCATCAGCTTCTGCAGAGGATCTACTGCTATCCTCTCCTCCATATCGCCATACGACCAGTGCCTCCAACCTTCATGAGGAGCACCATATACTACTACCGAGTCCTGCGTATTACCCATCCTTGGACGAGCCTATGACTCAGGAGAAGAAAACTACCCCCGAATCCACCTCCGACATCGACAAACCGCGGCCTACCGTTCGTTATGCCGATATCGATGGAAAAAATATCTCTCGTACTCCAGATTATAGTCGGAGCAGTACACTTGAACTTATCTCGTCAAGAGCATCAACAATGACGACCGACGACGAGGAATCAGAAGATTATGACTGGTCTGGCGAAGAAGATCTAGTTGACGAAGAAGCCAAATTCGAGGAACGAATGGGAAGCGGTAAAGTAAAAGCTAAAAAGGGTTGGGGCATAAAGAGGTGCTTGCTCACAATACCGAAATTTCTGTTATGATACTAATTGGTTATTTATAGAATCGTTACAATGCTGTTCTCCACCCTTATTGGCTCCACTTTTCTTGCTGGGATCCTTGTAATTCCAGGCGTCATTGTGCATATATATTGGTATAAACCTGATCCAACAGAAGACCGACGTTATGTCAAGGACAACGTTCAAGCCTGGCTTTTTTGGGCTGCCTCCAATCTGGTGTTATCCTGGTACCTCGCCATGATAGTCGACGTCATCCCAATCGTCGTGCAATACTTCATCGCTGCTGCATGGGGGCACGTTTCTGAATCTGTCAAAAATCGAATTGAGGTATACGATTCCTTGAAACACGACGTCAAACCGCTCTTCTATGCCGCCAGTGCATGGCTCAGCTGGGTTATCATATTTTCAGACATTTATGAACTCTACAATATGGGTGATCCAAGCCAAAGCTGGGCTGGATATACAGAACGAGTATGTCTGTTCTCATTCAGCATCTGGTAGTTTAGGCAGTCTGCTAAGCATTCGTAGGTACAACAAGTCGTCGAATTCTTCTTTTTCTTCGCCCTCGTGTATTCTGTCAAACAATTGTTATCTCACACCATAGGTCAGTCTACACAAACAAATGCCCTGTAGATGAATAATACTCAATTTGTTTTAGCTTTCCTCTTCCATCGGACGGCCTACAGAGATCGCGCGGTATCCGTGAAGGACGCTCTCAAAGTAGTCGAAACTCTCAGACAGTATAGACCAAAGGTCCAAAAGAAATCACCAGGAACCCGAACACCCATTTTCGGCAGTATTTCCACGCCTGTGCTTGACAATGAGCACCGTCAATTCCGCAGTCTCACACGCTCTCCTCCTACCACCCCGCCAGCAGTAGCGCCTTCTAAACTACGAAACTCTTTTTTCGACTTGGATGACGGCGCTGATGCAGACCACGAGGACGCAGAGCGCACATTGGTTGAATCCTCTGGCAAGAAAGGGAAGAAGAAGAAAGATCGCTCTTCCGGGGCTCACCCCCTTAGTAAAGACTTTGCAAACTCCCTTAATCCAGAGATTCGTAACCTTCATCGCTCTGACGTCGATTTGGAGGAGGTACCTCTGAATTCACGGCCTCCATCGCCAGTCAGTGCCCATCACACTGAGAGCAGCTCTTCGCATCGCTACCCACCCGCGTCATCGAGCTCAGATGGCCATGGCCGTGGAACAGACCCAATTAGCCTCGCGCACGCGGCACAAGTACTTAAGAATGCCGTATTGCACGATGCACGGAATATCAAAGGCCAAAACACTGGTGATGGCTCATTGGCATGGAGCATCAGCTCAACTCACGAAGCCAAAGTGTGTTACAAATTTCATCTATCCACTAAATCCCTCCGTCATGATTAAATCGTACCCATTCTAGCGCCTTGCTCGCGTCATATACACAAGATTCAAGGATCGAGGACGGAACTATCTGCTCCCTTCCGATTTTCATCCTGCTTTTCCGGACCAAGAGTCTGCCAAGGCTGCTTTTCGTGTGTTTGACAAAGATGACAATGGCGATATCTCGCGCGCAGAAATCAAGAACACGCTGGTCCGGGTTTACAAGGAGCGTCGGTTCCTTTCGCGCTCGATGCGTGATGTCGGCGCTGCGTTGAAGACGTTGGATCAGATCATATTCCTTTTTGCCATGATCATCCTTTTCTTCATCAGTCTAAGCATCTTTGGCGTTAATATAAGCAGTTCTCTATCGAGTGTGTATTCACTAGGTATTGCTGCGAGCTTCATCTTTAAGAATGCTGCAAGCAATGCGTTCGATGCTATCATGTTCATGTTTGTCACACAGTAAGGACTTTCCTTTTCTTTCTTGTCATTATCTTTAACCAATCAACCCATACATAGTCCGTTTGATACAGGTGATCGGTGTTTTATCGACCGTATGTACTCCCTTTCAAAACTTGGACAGGAAGCTCACGCATGAATGATTCTTAGAGGAAAATCTGGTCGTAAAGAAAGCTGGCCTTTTTGCCGTAAGTCTTTGACTGTCAATGTCATGCATATTATTTCTGAAACTAACCCCGATTCTCCAGACCGTCTTTACGCGAATAGATGGTTCAGAAACATATTACTTCAACAGCCTTCTCTTCACCAAATTCATGTCAGTGATTTAACTGTTTTTCTCATCTGCATCTCTGATTTCCTTCTGTGCAGAACGAATGTCCGGCGCAGCGGCGTAAGATCCACATTACCTCTCCCCCCTTCTGCACCTAATACGCCATCAGGATATATTTGAAAGTCTTACGATGCAAGTCGCCTGGCGCACCCCTTTAGAGAAGTTAGACCAATTAGAGAAACGTATGAACGAGTGGCTTTCTACGGAGGAAAACCGATGGTATCTACCTTCGACGAGTGTCGTGCTGCAACATATCGACTTCCAACGATGTTTGACCTTGACAATGAGCATTGGACATAACGGGTGCGTTCAGTGTGTTCTACTTCTTCATTTTTTCACCAATTTCTCCCACAATGGTGCATGACAATAGAACCTGGCAGTAAGTCTTACCCGTATGTCTTAATCGTTTTTAATATCTAACGTGCAATCTTTTCAAAGGGTTTGAACATTTCCTAAGTATACTTCGAGATGAAGCGATTTTGACTATGATGCTCAGGACTGGGATCTCCGTAACAAGAGAAAAACTGCATTCCACGCAGCAGCGCAATATTATTGCCGCCAACTAGGCATCACCTACTACGAATCCCCTATCCCCATCGTTTACGCTGACCCTCACAAGGGAATACCTTCTCCACCGCCATCAGCTCCCACCAGCCCTACTGTTGTCGAGGAATTCTCTTCACGGGATAACGTCGAGGACGCGGAGGAACCAGTAAAACCTCTACTTGGGTTTTTGCCACCAGCTTCTACGCGGTCCTCTCATCTTAGGGCGCGAAGAAGCAAGAGCAAGAAGGCGTCAATGCGTGGCACGGGCGCTGAATAGAGAGTATTGATGGGTGCTTATTCAGGCTTCCCAGGCCAAAGGACGGAAACGGGATTAGCATAGGACAAGGGTCTTGGAGACGCATTACCATTCGCAGGTTCTTGACCCCATGGCAATGCGCATACATTACAATGCTCTGAAATTTACAACGTCGGGGCCTCCGAGTCGATCCGGCCGGGTTTATGGGTATGTAGTAGGTAGGACGCTAGATGCGATACCGAATACGAATCCCTCCGATGATGGTAGATTTTGTGCAGCTACCGTTGTGGGAGACTTATTCTGCTCTTGTACATGCAAATGCGGACTCTAGCTCTGTCCACATGGATGCATGTCTTGTCTCACAGATGGGATTGACCCTCAATCATAAATTGGCAGACGTGTTCATTCGCTGCTGCCGATCTGAGGTGATCAGACTCTCAACCATCAGCACAATGATTGATTACTTCCATGTCTTTGCTAGACAGTTGACGTGATGCCACAATCCTTTGGTCATAACAACTCGCCCATATAAAATACACCTCTAGATGATTGAACCCCCCTTTGCTTCAGTCACTAGTGAGGCGCTTCTTTCGTTTATCTTCATTCCTTGGGATATTTCTTCTCCTTTTTGGATAGCGGAGCAGGGCTTCGTTCTGGGCCTTTTGTACTGCCACAGCCCTCGTGTCTAGCTCATGGCTACTTCTGTTTTATCAATTAGCTCAAACGCTACAAATCGTACGTCATGTGCTTCGTTTCTTTATTCAGAGAGGGTTAATTAATGCATAATAGTGATAACAGCTTCGTTGGTCTCTGAAGTTAACATCATCCACGGCACACACTCACAACTCGTGGCTTTTCTTGTCCTCAACATTTGGCCCTCCCACTTTGGTATCCCTCTTTTGCTAGCCGTCATATACTTCAGAAGGGTCCAACGACATGCGACATTTATCAACCTCTGTATCACCTTTATTATTTGTGGGATGTAAGTACACCGCCGTTCAAGGGGGAGTGAAACTACTCAACAATACGTCCGATGCAGCTCATCGACTCTGCTGTAGGCTCTGTATATTGATGCAATTCTTTAACTCAAGGATGATACAGTGCATATGCTGGAAAAATTACGGGCCCTGAACCATCTCCGATCTTATGCTTACTCCAAGCGTCTCTGCTCTATGGTTACCCCCCAATGTTGGTCTCCAAAATTACTATCCAAATATTCCCTTATTGTTTTTTTTTAGGACATCTGTGGCAGCTTTTGTTCTTGTTTTGCAGGTAAACCACCATGAAAAAAGCCAGATTGTCTACTCGAAACTAACTTAACAATGCTTAGATGTTTCTCGTTGTCAGGTCCTCGTACTACGGGGAAGTTTATCTAGAAAAGAACCATCTTCTTCGAACATGGGCAGTGCGTGATAATTGGCATTCATGTCTGTAGTCTTGATTGGTCTAATATTTTTGTAGATGCTTGTCGCTCCATACGTTGCTTTTTTCGTAGCGCTTCTTGCTACTGCCATCGTCAGCAGGTCTTAAATGGAACATAGTGTCAAATCTCTAAGTTTCAATTCAGATTGGCGCTGCAAACCCAAGCAATGTGTCCCGAAACCGTCGATTCTTCTACTGCTCACTCCGGTGTGATCCGTTGTAGGTGGCTTCATAAAACTTGCTTGAGTGTTAATAAGGTTATTGTATACAGGACCGACTCCCTGACCGTCTTCGCGGCAATCTTTCTTTTTGGTACTGTTATTGTCGAAGGCAAGTTTCAGAGGACAACGGCGGATTCCGAGTCAACCTTTGGCTTACAGAATGACTAGGCTGGCTATCAGTCATTCTCTATAGGCGGTATGCAATCATAAAAACCGAAGGGAAGCAGGAGTTAGATTATAGTATGCCCATACGAGTCATTGCCTATGGGCTATATTCGACTATCGCTCTTAGGTACGTTCAGCGCCTTCTCATCCTGACGGTTTGAAAGGGCCCATCCAGCATTCATAGCTTAAGCCTCTTGTCGATCAAAGCTCCCAACAGCCCAATTCCCGATTTGATGATTGCCACAGGTAAGAGCTTGATAGTCGACTCGGAAGTGACGAGACTATACCAACAAACTAATGATAGCTGCAACCGTCATGCTACTTATTTTTATTACACAACGGGTAGGTTGTTTGCATAACAGACTCCAAGCTTTATGCACCTTGACGATCATTGTGTTACAGGACATCGTAAAAGGCCTCTGTTTTTGGCGTAAAAGATCGGCTGAACTTGACTGCGTAAAGATTGTTGTCTCGAGGAACTGAGAATGCTTCGTGACGCTGAAAAAGTCAATGGTAGATTATTTTGAAGTTCAAAGTAGTTTGTGCAATGTATATTAGGCAAGTCGACAGGATATAGAAATGGCGCAAAAATGGATTAATATCTATCGGGAATGAGCGGGGCGAAGGTACTGACAAACAAGATCAAACATATTCTCAAATTTCTGACCTTTCCGCACGCGTGCCAACTTGTTCAACAGGTTCAACAATAATGGCAGTGCGTGTCTCGTCGTCATCCAATTCCCATTTCATATAGCTAATGTTTTTACAGAGTCGGTGTTCTGGTGTTCTCCGCGCATTGTCGCGTCCAACTACTTTCACTCGGTGCGGGAGCTGCAACGCATTCATTTGTTCAACGTGCTGAAGCAGAAATATCATTCAGGTGCTCCCGAATCGCGACGACCTCACGGTACATGTCTACTGCAACGGAAGCTGCGAAGTCTACACCACCACCGCCAGTAGCTGGCACCAATGATGCTACCGTGTCACGTATTGTGGATGATATTGCAGGTTTGACATTGCTGCAGGCTTCGGACCTGGTAGCGCAGCTCAAAGTACGTTCATTACCCATTCGTTTGTTATTACAATAGTCTCATGGTTTTTCTTTTCAACTAGTCGCGGCTTAACATTCAAGAAATTGCCATGCCAGCGGCCGCAGCTGCTGCAGCACCCGCTGCAGCTGCTGCCGCCGATGAGCCAGTCGAGGTATGCCATTCCATAGTTCTTTTTGTTGCATTACTAAAGAGAATTCATAGGAGAAACCTAAGGAGAAGACAGTGTTCAATGTCATGCTCGAGTCCTTCGATGCTGGAGCGAAACCCAAAATTATTAGGGAGGTCAAGGCTCTCGTGCCCAACCTTACTCTCATGGATGTACGTCAATGGGAACCCTTTATTGTCTTTTAGCCTCTGACCCTTATATTTTGTAGGCCAAGAAGTTCGTCGAGTCCCTACCGAAGGTTCTCAAGGAAAACCTTCCTAAAGAGGACGCCGAGAAACTACAAAAGACTTTCGAGGCCCATGGTGCAGTCGTCAAACTCAGCTAAGCCTCTTTTACCCTCACAATTAATACACGCGAAATATACTATATTTAATCGGAATATTTTGATATACAACTCCCGTCGTAGGGACGTAATGTCAATGCAAGAATGCAAATAAGGAATAACAGAAATATTAGTAACAAAATGCTCAGTCCTCCGACAAGTATCGATACTCGAAGCGGAAGTCGCTCTTCTTCCGTTGACACCACGAACCCTCCCAATCAAAGTAAACATAGACTCCTTGTTCGTACTCCTCTGTGATGGCTTGTGGTTCAGAGTGGCGCTGGAACCACGTCAGATATTTGACATGGAATCGCCACGATTGGCGTTTGAGCTCTTTCGCCGCCAAAAACCTACGGCATCCATAAGAAATAAACCACGTGAAATGTTGTAGAGGAACGTACTGCTGATATGTTCCAGGTAAGAAATAGAAGACATAAAACAGTGTCTCGACGTCAAGCTGAGAGAACACTCCAGGCGAACTCAGTACAGGATGCGGTGCTTGAGGGTAATAGAGAGCAGTTTGGAAAGGATTCCTAGGCACATAGTACTTCGGTCTAGAAAAGACTAATTAGCAGAATTTGCACCGAAAGAAACACTATGCCTACTTTTCTGTGTCTTGAGGTTGTGGAACATTTGAGTGTCCACCCTCTAGCATCTTGTGTACCTGATCAAGGTTTGTCATGCGATGTGCAGCTGAGCGCGTACACCACGTTGTGAGTATTAACATACCAAGGTTATATATCGTCGACTCACCCTTTTGCTTAACATTCTCGAACGACACAACAAGGTCCGATAGGGATCCTGGGAACGCTGATGTCCGTTGCGGGGTCGTGAGTTGTTTAGCTGCTGCTGCTGATGGAGGTCGTTGTCCGCCAATACTGAGCTGCGATGCTTGTTCACTTGTTGGAGGCTTGACACCAGGCGGGAACTGGGGTGCTTGCGACGGAAGTGGAGAGCCCGAGGGTGCCATAGTGTATTGTTGAACTTGTTGCGGTAGTGGTGATGGTACAGATGCCGTTGCCTGCTGAGCCTGTAGGGAGGCAGCAGCCTGTGTTTGTTGTGACGACTCTGCTGTGAAGGTTTGCTTTATGACCAATCAGATGATATAACACCAAGATGAAGAGGAAAGCACAAACCGCAGTGCTGGGAGATTGAGTGGCAGCTCGTGGTGGCATGGAGGCAGAGTCTAAGCAAAGATAAATCAGTAAAATTCATATCACATCGATAGCCTGCATGCCCTCACCCTTCCGGTGTGGCGAAGATGTTGCTGCAAGTTGCCCAGACACAGCTTCTGAAAGCGCGGGTGAGTCTTGTCCTGAATAGAATGATCCTTCGGGTTGGTTGGACACTGAGGCGGAAGATAACATTGGACTGGTAACTGAGGGATGAGTAAGGCTGGGAGACGTTGGGGCTCGCGATTGCTGGTCCGCTGGTTGTGATTGGGAGGATGTCGGAGGAGGTATTGATGGAGCTGTCGGGGGTGGTACAGTTGAGGGCGCCACAGTTGCTGCCGATCCCTGTGACGAAGTCGTTTGAGGTGCGGAAGGGGGTGCAACGGCTGCCGCAGCTGCTGTTGCATACCGTATTGGAGGCATTGTCACAGGCGGAGTTGGTTTTGCAGGAAGGCCAGCTTTGACGATGCTTGCCATTGGTTGCTGCACAAAGTTTGGATTTGGCGGCGGCTTAACTGTCATCAAGCGCCAATCAGTCGTACGTAGTGACTAGTTGAAAAGGAACAAACCATCTATTGATTGTTCTAAGAAAGGGTCAGATAAAGGCAACAGTTACACGCAATTAAGTACTCACTTCTCAGCCCTATTGACACAGATGCTTTCTTTAATATAGGGCTGTCATCCCGTTTACTACTTGCAACGCTCTCTTCATCGTGTTTCTTGGAAGGCGTCCGTGGCGGAATGTCTGCATATTGGGATTGATGAATGCCACATGTATGCAATGATGACAGACGTACCTTCACTTGCCTCGTCCGATTCATCTGACTCAGCGTCGTCACCAGCCAGACCGAATTTCTCTTCTTCTTCGTCGAGGTTAAGCTCGTCATAAATACCCTCATCTTCATCGAAATCTTCCTCCTGATAATCCCTCGTTGTAAAATGCCAGAACTGAGCAGCAAAGTCACGCACCGTATTGCTCTCGACAAAGTATGTAACATCGTCTTTCAACGCGAACACCTTCTCCGATGACATGGTGCCGTTGTTCAGCAGACGCAACACAATCTCAAGCCTGCTAATATGCCATTTCCGTCGTTCGTTTAGATGTTCCAGCTCTTCCAAACGTCCAGCTGCATTCGATCCTGCCTTATTTCTCTTCTTCCCTGTCCCCTGCAGTGCCTCGACCTCTGCTTCTGCTTGTTCCACTTGCATTTGCAACTCTTCCACCTGTGACTGTAGCCATGAGGTAGCCTCCTCTTTCTCCTGTTCTTTCGGATCCAGCTTAGCGGCTTGAATAAGACCCTCTTTCGAAAATGCCTTGGTCTTCATCTCCTTTTCGCAGGCCTTGAACTTCTCCATTTGCTGTACATCGCGAAACCATAAAAACCCAGTAAGATAACGAACCGGAAATAGAAGAATGTCAGTCAGTAACATGTAAAGCATATGGTTGAGGCTTAATCTACACGTGTCGAAAGACGGACACGAGGACGCGTACCCGTGTGCCAAAAGTGATTTATACGATATAGAAATGTGAAACTCACAGTTTCTATCAGTCTGCGGTTCTCCAAAAGTATTGACTTGTCTTTGATGTCATTACTGGCAACCCATGTCTTTATCTGGTCTCGTAGTCGTTGGAGTTTTTTGATCTGCGTCTTCAAGTCCATCTCTAGCTTTTCTTTCTGTGTCTGGTTCGTCGACGCCTGCATTTTGTCATATATGCTCTCAAAGAGCTCGACACCCTCTGCGACTTTCTTCAATGTTCGGTCGATCTCGGCTGCAAAAAATATGATATAGAAATGTTTTTTCTGTAGAGTTCAATTGCACGTACTTTGTAGCTTTCGCGCTGCCATGGTGGGCAAGAATCAATGGTTCCAGGAAGTAGAGGTCGAGTATGTGATTGGCAAAGGTGTTGGCCATGTTTGCCAACAAAGGTGCTGACCTAATCTCTCAATTTTCGCACCCCTATGGCTAGACTAAGTATATAAGTAGTTACGCAGACAGCGGCAACTGGGAAATTAACTGTCTGCCTATGTTTTCCTGTGGAGTTTGGGGTGACTGATATATGTCTTGGTTGCTATATAGCAGACTTGACAGCATTGTTCTCGATCCGTGGTGCTAATTGTTAGGTAAGTCACGTGCTGATAATCTAAATGACCCCTGACAGTGAGATTCTGCTTCACGACTGCGACGACACTGCCTTCTTCTTCTCCAAAATCTATGAAAACTTTGCGGAAATCTCTGAACGGTAATAGTGGGCGCGACTCTGGCATTCGCTCCCAGATTTCCACACCACTTCCTCTTCCAAATGTCTCCAAACCACCTTCCGCTCTCTTACCTCCTCAAAAGGTCATCCGCGCCCTATCAGCGTATCGCCCCCAGGCTCCTCAGGAACTTGCTTTTCAGAAAGGCGACTTTTTCTACGTTCTTCATGATGTTGACGGCGGTGCTTGGTATGAAGCCCACAATCCAGTTACCGGTGCCCGAGGACTGGTTCCTCGCTCCATGTTCGAGGAGTTTAACAAGAACTCGGCCCCGTACGTCTTGTTTATCACGATAAATATGCTTCTAATCTTTTTGTCAGTTCTCGGATATCGCAGGCAGGCTCAGCCATGTCAAAAAGTAATCCCTCGTCCCCGGTTATTCCAGCGTCCGCTCCTCCACTTCCAAGGACTCAAGTTTTCTATGCTATTGTTCTTCACGACTTCGTCGCAGAGAGGGCGGATGAGCTTGACGCCAAAGCAGGCGATTCAATCAGCGTTGTTGCGCAATCTAATCGGGAGTGGTTCGTGGCTAAACCCATAGGCCGACTCGGCCGCCCTGGCCTCATTCCAGTGTCTTTCGTTGAAATTCAGGATCCTACAACTGGAAGGCCAGTGCAAGATGTCAATAGACTGATTGACAGCGGCGATTTACCTAAGGTTGAGGATTGGAAGCGCGCGATGTATAGTTACAAGCAAAACAGTATCGCCTTAGGGGTGATTGATTCTCCAAGCTCTCCTGCATCTTACAGTCCATACACACCAAACGCGGAACTCCCACAGGCACAACCGTCCGCTGTACAATCACATTCACCCCCCTCCTCCCAGACAGATCACACGACCGCTGACGCAACCATTGCTGAAACGACGGAACCCCTTCCTCCTGGCATTCTTCTCTCTGCTGATGTTGTTTCGTTCCATAATGAAATGGATGAATATTGGTTCCGTGTCGACGCCATCTTCCAACCGTTTGCACAGCCAGGAGAAAGGTTACCTCCTGCCAAACAGCTCATCCTTTTCCGTGGCTACAATGATTTCTACGACTTCCAGGTGTCCCTCCTTGACACATATCCGCGAGAGGCCGGAAGGCAGCCACCCCATCAACGCATACTCCCCTACATGCCCGGACCCTCTGAAAAAGTCGATGATGCCTTAACCGCCACTAGGAGGTCAGAACTTGATGAATATATTCACCGTCTCTGCGACATCAGCAAAGCCGGTTACAAATATATTTTGGAATCCCAGGTAGTTGGGGACTTTTTGGCGCTGAAACCCGGAGATCTCGGAAACCAGTCAAACCCGTCAGTGGAGCGAATGGAGGAGCTTTACGGGCGACATCCCGAATGGTCTGAAAGTCGGAAATCTGTCAATGAATTGGGACGTGATCTGGAACGGTTGAATGTGAATGACAGAGGTAACAGAAGCGATGGCTCTGACTACGAAGATGAAGGATATGCACACTCACCGCAACGACGCCACGACAGAGACAGGCACCCGTATGGTCAGGGCGAGCGGTATTCGAATGATAGCGCTCTCCGGCTTCAGGCCCATGCTCAAAACCACCAAAGGAACGGTTCTTCTACTTCTTTCCGCGCTGGCTCCCCTTACGCGTCTAACTCCCGTTCCAACTCACCCCTCCGAGACCGTGTCCCTCTTTCATCAACACACCAGCAGCGGAGTAATGAAGATTATTACAATTATTCCAACTCACCTGCTCTGACATCTGTTTCCGTCACCTCCCGCTCCTCACAGGCCACTTCTGCACGGTCGCGGTCGCAGTCCATCTCTAATGCCGTCAACAGCCCTCCTATATCTGCCGCAAATCCCCAACCTGCTTTTGTGAAAATCAAAATATTTGATCGCGTTGCAGACGACCTGATCGCAATCCGTGTGCACCCCCGCGTCACCCATGCAGAGCTAATGGAAAAGGTGCAAAGTCGCCTTGGCGGTGAGGTTGGAAACCTGCGATACCGTGACAGCGGCACAAACGCTTTTATCGGTATTGAATCGGACGAAGAATTGACCGCTTGGATTGAGAGCACGGATAAGCATGTCTTATTCGCTGATTGATTGACGATTTGTCGTTATACTACCTTTCTTTTCTCTGACTTGGTTTCCCGCCTAACCGATTATTTCAGTATTCACGAGACTTTACCCTTCCATTCGATCTTCTCAGTCTCATAATTATTGGAACACATCCCCAACACATCCCCGCAGCCGACAACCTTCACACCTCTGTTTCGATACCTGTATCACGATTCCTGTGCCGCTGATATCCCACTAAGTAGATTGCACGATTTTTTATTCGAGTCAAAGTAGCGTGTATTGTACAATTTAAATGATACCAAGTTTTGAATTTGTGGCGAACTTAAAGCAGCACCCTCCAAAACAAGCAAATGCAAACAATCATCCTCAGTTGGCCGAAATTCCAATCGCATCCAACCAAAGCACATCAACATGGTTTCTCTTCTTCGTACCATACGAAGCGTACAACGTGTGGGTCTCCGGGAATGGTGGCGCCAGATGCAGTACATTGGTGACGCAAAGTCTGGAACATACGTGGGCAAAGACCAGTGCGTTGGATAATATTTCTTGTCCAGTCCGACTATTCACAAATTGTCCTTTCTTACAATTGATAGGTTCGGAAACCGATACTTTGAAAACACAAACCAAGAAGAAGAAGTGCCAGGTTGGAAGTTTCTCGTCCTCGCCATGTTCTTTCTCTGAACTCTGATAGGCCGCCACCGCTGGGTCGATCTTGCACAGGTGCGCTGCCTCCTACTTTGAATGAATTATACTAGAATTGTGCTTTTGTAGCATAACTACCACGCCTCTCAAGTTCCTCCAGAATGGCATTCATGGCTACAGCACATTCGCTTGAATCCTCCGCAGAACGATCCCGTTATGCTAAACTCAACTCCCCCCTGGAAAGCGGTACGTTCGCATGCTATCTTTCCCTTCAAACCTCTGATCCCGTCTTAAATCTTAGCCTTGGGTGGAGAATCTTACTGGAACCCGTGGTGCCTATCGACCTTATAACACTGTTCCTCCCAAGATTACTGCCTGGGAACCTAAAGTCGCTCGCCGCACTTAGAAAACGTAGACCACGGGTATATATTGAAGGGAGAATTATCAGCCCAGCGTGGAACAATATACTTCCATTTGTGTGCTACACTTTTCCTTCTCCTGCTTTCAGTAATTCCTCCACGACATGCTCCGCAATCGCAAGACTAGATGTCAAACCAGGGCTCTCTATACCCAGCAAACTTATCATCGCACCCACACCTCCAGGAACCATGTCTTTGGTATTTTCCGTTGAAAAGTCGGTGCGGAAGACAAAGTCTTGGAAGCCTCCCTGGGGTGGGACAAGCTTTGGGCGCATACCGCAATAATCCGGCCGCATACCTTCCAGCCTGACTCCCGAAAGGTATCTGTTAACGGCCTCATGCATCTCTGGTAGCCGTGACTCGTCTGGAATGAGGTGTCGAGTCCAGAAATCCGAATCATCACAATCATCTTCAGAGGGAGGCTCGACCCACTCAATGTCGGGTCCAAAACGCACCTTGCCCTGCAAGTCAAGCGTAAGATGTGTGCCAAGTGAATGAAAGGCGTGCTCTCCTCCGCTCCGAATTTCTGGGCATGGGTATATGAGGTGTGAGACGTGTTTAATGCCAACACCATGGTACGAAGCGTAAGAGCCCCGGGCGTAGTACATTGGTATCCGTTCTGATTCCGGAAGTATAGCATTTAACACGATGGCACATGAAAGGCCACTGGCGTTAATAACTGTCCTGGCCAGTATTGCATCCCCTTCTTGGGCATCATCTGTCACAGTCTGGACGACCCACCCCTCTCCCATAGAGTCTGGGATGTGACGGTCAATTCTTACCACCTTCGTGGAATATACGAGGTCTCCAGATTCAGAATTATTGATGTCCTTCTCCAAGCTCTCCATGAAGCGATGTGAATCCAGAATACCTGTTTCGGGACACCAGAGAGCTGCTACAATGTCTGGCGAGAGGTCAGGCTCAAGGTCGCGCGCCTCCTCTCCACTAAGCAGCTTCGTTGGAAGAACGGGTCGCTTGATACTGTCCTCGGGCGAGTGTGGCGGCCAAGCAAGACTCGATGATTTTCGGTAGAGGTTCTCAATGTAGGATTGCTGCTCTTTACGAGCAACGACGAGCTTTCCGCACTTTCGAAAAGGAATGTGATGAGCCGTGCAGCGTTCATATATCATGTCACGCCCTCGGAGACACAGTCTCGTCTTTAGAGAATCCGGAGGATAGTATAAGCCTGTAAAGTTGTAATATCAGGTTGAGAAAGGACTTGGGGAACAAGAGGTAGACATGCCCGAATGGATGACTTCCGAGTTCCGTGAGCTACAGACAACACGGTCAGCTAAATATTCATTACCTATTCATTTCAAAGTTTACTACCTTACTTCCTCGCCTGCACGCGAGTGCCTTTCGACAAGATATGTTGAGCGCGCCGGGAAGCGTTGGGAAAGGCGCTGTGCAATAGCAAGGCCAACGACGCCTGGCGCATAGAATTTAGTTAGATAGAGCCCTTTGCAGTTATTTCATTCGAATCACCTCCACCAACAACAAGGTAGTCCACAGCAGATTCTGGACGCTACACCAGGCAATGCGAGTGAGTTAGATTCTAACGTGGTTGTTAGCTGTATACCTTGAATTTGAATCTTTTGTTCCCATTTAGAACTGCTGTTAAGCCCCTCAACTTCATCATGGGCCTAGTCCTCGTTAGCCTGGGATCTGAGAACTTGAGAAATGAGTGGGTGTGTCCAAGCGGCAGAATGGGCCCGATCTCCGGTTAATCTAATCTCGCCAATTGTTCCAATCATATTTTCTCTACCAAAACCACCAGCAAACCAACATCTGTCTGTGCTCGAGGGCTCTCAAATGGCGAACGCAAGCAGCTCTTCGGGGCCTCAAACTGCCCCCAAAAAGGATTTAGATGCAGCAATGGCAGCCTTTGACTCCTTGCCATTGTTCATGAAGTCATTACCAACAGAGGATACTGAAGATTCAGCTCTTGCGGCTCTGCAAAGTCTTATACACGAAGGCACACCGGATGGTGGGTGAGAATCGATTTTTTTCAAGTAATTTATTTTGATAAACTCATGATGTCTTTGAAGAGGTTGCCCAGAACTTCAAGGAACAGGGCAACGAATACTTTAAGGGCAAACGCTATCGGGAAGCTCTTGGCTTCTACACTCAAGGGGTGGATGCTAAATCCACAGATAACACGCTTAAAGAAGCCCTTTTGTGCAATCGTGCTGCATGTAATCTTGAACTCCGTAAGCTGTGCTCAAAGTATTGAACACTTCTCTGATGCTGAAACATTGTCAATAACAGAAAACTA
Organism: Tephrocybe sp. 9980TJB; assembly: GCA_018220975.1. NCBI lineage: Eukaryota > Fungi > Basidiomycota > Agaricomycetes > Agaricales > Lyophyllaceae > Tephrocybe > Tephrocybe sp. 9980TJB. Next base: position 99,803 of record JABAJU010000054.1, read on the forward strand.
CGGCTCCGTATTGCGTGATTGCTCCGCGGCACTGACTCTGAACGCAAGGTCATCCAAAGCTTTCTATCGGTCTGCATTAGCCCTATTAGCATTGGATCGCGTGGAGGAAGCGCTAGACTGCTGCGACCGGTGTCTAGCCTTTGACGCTGAAAATAAAGGCGTGCTTCAGCTCCGTGAGCGCGCCACAAAAGCGAAGGCTGTGAAGGACAAACGGGAGGCTGAAAAGGCTGAAAGGCTTCGAAAGGAGCAAGAGACCAAACGGCTCATGGATATTGCTTTCTATGTACGCTCCACCGATTACTATCTTATCATACATCTCTAACAAGAACTCAGGAACGTAACCTCATTCCCCTTCCGAAAGCGGATGGGTCCTCAAACCCGTATGAGCCTCGTCTAGACCCTGATGATCCCACAGGAAGCACTATGGTCTTCCCCGTATTTTTCCTTTACCCACAGTACGCAACTTCGGATGTTATTTCCGAGTTTGTGGAAGATGTCCCATTTGCTGCGCACCTGGAAGCCATGTTCCCACCGAAAGTTCCCGCGCCCGATTGGGACAAGCGGGGAGAGTACATCGATGGTCAGTTGGTAGTGTATGCCATGACGCATCGAAAACGATTGTTAAAGGTTGGGAAAAAAATGACCCTGCGCGACGTGTGTCGCGCGGCCAAGGCCAAGGAGGGCGAAAAGCGGGATGGGTTGGAGTTGAAAGATGGCTGCTTGACCTTTGTCGTTCTTCCAAAGGGAGAAGTTGAGGCAAAGTGGGTAGATGATTACAAGAAGACCCGGGAGGCGTAGTCGACGCGATCACACTAGACGTAGATATCTGATTACGCAGAGTCGGCGTTGAGCCTGGTCAAGTGATGTGATTCTAGTCTAGCATTGTACCTTGTAGTGGCCAAGGATTCGATATGAATGATGTTCCCAGACTCCCTATCAGTGGGACCTCTGAGGAGCTCGTAAATGGCATCTGATTAGATAACGCTGTTAAAACCTGATTGTATATAGATGGAATTGGAATAAAGCAATTGTTGAAGAAATCTCGTTAAAAGAATCAGCAGGTAATTACAACAGTGCGCGAACAACGTCAGAAGCGCCACTGAATGATAGGCCATGCGGGCGCAGTGACGACATTTACCCCCTTGCACAGACGATGGCATAAAGTAGGAAGACCCACAGGATATCCGCGGCACATGGTCGGTACCATCCAGTGTTGCTGTGTTCTAAAAAGAGAGCTCATGAGGCATCTGAACTTCTGGAATAAATAATCTCTATAGAGCCCCGAGTTCGGGAATAGTTTAGAACATTAATGTTATGCATCCGAGGAGGAAGTTAGGATTGAGAAAATAGGGGCTTCCGAAAAAGGAAGGTGGTGATGTGAAGAGAGTTTGGTGTTGTTGTGGCCTCAAAGTGCTCCCTGGTCAGCAAGAAAGCATCTATCCCGCCGTCGTCAAAAGGTCTGGTGAGTGCAAGTCCCATTGTTCAGCGTTCAGAAGGGTTCCCGATGGCCGTATCGATGTTGGAGAGAAAAGCTGGAGCAAACGGAAGACGGGAAAGGGTGGATGCAGAAGTTGCAGTCTGGATGTTGACGAACGAAACTTTCTTCTAGGGCCCATATCAAGATGTCCGTCACTCACAAGATCCTTCGCTCCGCCAACGCCCCCACCACCGCCCCCGATGAGACGGAAACCAACGTCGCCCAGGCGTTGATCGACCTCGAAAACAACGTCCCCGAACTCAAAACTGAGCTTCGTGCTCTGCAAATTTCCGCTGCCCGTGAGGTCGATGTCCGTGGCGGCAAAAAGGCCATCGTTATCTTTGTCCCGGTCCCCCAGCTGAAGGCCTTCCGCAAAGTGCAACAGCGGTACGTCTGCATTCCTATTTTTTTTTTTGTAAAATGCGCAAGGAACCCATATTTGTCTAGCCTGACTCGTGAGCTCGAGAAGAAGTTCTCCGACCGTCACGTTGTCTTTGTTGCGCAGCGCCGGATGCTCCGCAAGCCCACTCGCACCTCCCGCATTGGCCAGAAGAGGCCCCGTAACAGGACGCTTACCAGCGTTCACGAGAAGATCCTCGAGGACCTTGTGTTCCCCACCGACATCGTCGGCAAGAGGACCCGTGTTGCAGTTGACGGCTCGAAGTTGCTCAAAGTGTATGTGTGGCGTTGAAGAGGTGTAAGATTGACAACTGATCTTGGATTGACAGGTTCCTTGACTCAAAGGATGCCACTTCGCTCGAGTACAAGCTGGATTCGTTCTCGTCTGTGTACCGCCGCTTGACAGGAAAGGATGTTGTGTTTGAGTTCCCTGTGACTGCGACGCACAGCGAATGAGTATATTAGCGCAGCTATGATACATGCTCGTATGATGCCCATATAAAATAGTATCCATGCATTTACTAGGCCAATCTTAAGATCTAAGAAGAATTCCCACGTGCACTGCTTGTTCGCGCCAGGGGCTGAATTATAATTGCCGCCAAAGTTGATTCGCTTCTTGTCCTTGTCCCTCTCCTCTCCCGCCCTCGCGGCCCAAGGGCCCCCCGCTCACTATTCCCTTCCCCGTCGTCACCCGTGAGGAGGCCCTCCTCACCCTAAACATGGGCGAGTATTCAGCCTTGGATCCCTATATGGGGTCCAGATACGAGGATGGTATCGACAGCAAGATTGTCATAATGGGCAACTCTGGTTAGTTCATTTTTGTTCTTCTTGATCTCGTCGTGAATCCATTGTCACAGGCGTCGGAAAGACCAGCCTCCTCCATCGGTATACACAAAACAAGTTCGACCCAAAGAACACGACATCCACCAGCGGGGCTTTTTTCGTCACGAAAAAGGTCTATGTAAACGGTCTAAAGGTTCGCCTTCAGCTCTGGGATACTGCTGGACAGGAGCGCTTCCGGAGCATGGTGCGTTCTCTCCTTTTCAAGTCCCATCAACTTGTCCTAATCTAGCTTGCTGTCGTCGTTAGGCACCTATGTATTATAGAGGTCCGTATCAGTCTCCTTTACCTTGTCGAAACAAGCTCTAAGCGCCCTTTCAGGCGCAAATGCGGCTCTACTCCTATATGATATTACCAACGCATCTACTTTCAATGACATTCGTGGTTGGCTTGAAGGTACGCTGGCACTTTTATTTCCCAATTCTCACTGTCCTAACCTTTTCCCAGAACTCAAAAAGAACTGCCATCCTGAATTGATAATATACATCGTTGGCTCAAAGGCTGACCTTTACCGCAGTCGAGCTGTCACCGCCGATTTAGCTCGTCTCTCTCTTCATAACTGGTTTCCCCCACCCAAACCCGTAGCCCCATCACCACCACCTCCGCCACCATCATCGACTCTTTCCTATATCCGCCCTCGCTTTACATCTTTCCCCGGCCTACGCTCACCACCTGTGACTGCCACTCCTTCCCCGATTTCCCCAGAAACCCCCGCCTACCTTGATCTTCCTCCAAACCGCTCTGCTGGGGTTCAACGCAGCAAGACTGTCGCCCAAACACGTCCAAGGACGGGCACAGGCAGTACCGGCAGTGGTGGCATCGCGCGTGCCAACTCTATGGCGACGTCCCGCACTCCACAAAGCTCCCGTTTCTCGTTATATGGGCAGTCCAGTGGCAGTAGCTGGTTGGACAGTGGTGAGACGAGCAGCAACAGCATCAACGAGGATGATGAAGATGCGCTTGATCTCGAATCAGAGGAACAGGAGTGGGGGTTGAGCAAGGGTATGGAGCTATTTGAGGTATCGGCCAAGGATGATCTGGGTATGCTCTCTTTTTTTTTTCCCAATCGCTTGTCATTTTTATCTCATTGTTGTTTGAAGGTATCCAAAGCCTCTTCGACCACCTCATCTCAGCGATTATCCTCAAGAAGGATATCATCGAACAGGAAAACGAACTGAAAAAGCGGGACAGTGTATATTTATCAGACGTTAATTCGCCCGTCTGGGCAGCTCAGGCAGACGAAGAGGAAGCTCGGGTGAAGGCGGCAAAAAGCTCAGGAAGTTGGAGCTGCTGCTAGTATCTGGGCCGCCGGCTCATCCATTCCATTCCATTTCCCTTTCATTTCCCTCGTCGGATCGGAACCTCCACCACCACGATCCCATTCGCCGGGTCGCCTGTCCCACCATCGCCTCCATATCCCCCGCCATCGGTTCTTTTCTCGTTTATCTCTATCCCTGTTTCTCTCGATTTGTTTTCCTCGATATCGATCTTGTCTCGCTTGCATACTCCGCACATACCGGTTTCCTTGTCATATCATCATCTTCAATCTTCATATACCTTCTTCTTTATCTCCATACCGTTTCTACTCTCATGTTTATCTATATACTTCTACTTGTGATCCACATGCCCATGACCAAACCGACTCTCCATCCAATATTTCGCTTCACATCCACCCACATCCCCTTCTCATCAACCAACCAATTACCACATGAAGAGTACCTGCCACTATACCATCCAAGTTTCCGGTCCGTATCTATCGTATATCTACTGCACGCTCTATAAGTTACCTACTACATGCCATGTTCCATATCCATTTCCACGCTATCTGAGTTCTATCACACGGACGCCCACAAAGTATGTATGTCGTCATTCATTGATGCCCTCCATCAACCTCTTGCTGTTCGGGCCCGGATTCTCCGGTGATAACAGTGCACCGAAAGACAATGTGCCTGCGGTATAGAAAAGGCAATAATTAGTCTTTAGTCGCAGTGGCGGCGCGTTAGGGCTTTTTTGGTTTCTTGCAGGTTTCCTGCAAGCCCTCACTCTAGTAGAGTCACTTGACACTTCAAAATCTCACGAATGACTTACCCTGTGGCAACCTAAATCACGACAACTTGCGGCGATGTCGCATGAATCTGTCAACGTCTGCGAACTGAGTCAAAGCCTAGTGGGCAATTCAAGTTCTTGGTCTCCGTAAGTAGAATCTCGTGGAACTATTGATATCTGAGGTGAACTACTATCAGCCGCGGCCTCAGACTTAAAGATCTATCTACCTCGCCCTGCCTTCTTCAATTCAGGTCTTGCCAGACACATATTTATTTTTAACACGACCACAGTAGTTCTTTCTCTTGTTAGCGGCCGAAGCTCTATTTTATAACGGCCGAAATCTCATATCCATATACACTGTCAAGCCCAATATAGAGGCTCACAAGTTAGTTAAACTTACTAGCGAAATCCAAGCTGCCACGTTGAACATTGCTTCGATTGGAGCTGTTCACCTAAAATGCATTTCCCTTAGATATTATATCCTCATGTGATGCATGCAGTCACTGCGCCTCCTCTGCAAGGGACACTGCCGGCCATAGACATAGAGCGCTGGCTGTTATTGAAATACGAACACAAGCCCTACATCAATAGACACTATTGGCGCCTGTGATTGGCGCGCCTCGCCAGCGTCTACAGCAAGTCGTATTAACCGAGCGCTCGATAGAATCGATATTCTTTAGCTGTGTCGAGCGGGATGTCACAAGTGCTCAATATACATAAATTTATTTGAAGAAATGGGCAGTAGCTATTCAAATTTAAAAATGATAATTCCTTGCCAACCTGCACTTTCGATCCAAGAGGGGCTTTTCGGGCGTGTGACAAGGAAAATACCTTTTACTTACCGCTACCAATAAAATTGCAAGGTCGGTTCATATTCTTCTGCGATACCACACAAGTCGGCTCGATGCTCCACCACTGAATTCTATTCTCGACGTTGAACAAGAAAGATTCATCCACTCGACAATATGTATTGAAGATGCATTGAACTATATACACAGGTATGCCAAAGGCATGCTATGCACGCTTGAGCTAGCATTCGAACCATCGCTACGAGCACAGATTCTTCCATTCCACTGAGCATGAGATGAATATCACAGTAGCCTACAGAAGAAATCTGCTTACACGGCACTGGGAATTCTTTGACGCTTTGAATGTCCTCGGCAAGGACAACCGCAAGGCCACTAAAGGTGAATCTATTAGTGTGATGAAAAGAAAAGTAAGTGAACGTACCCTTCGAGATGCCAATCAATATGACTGAAGGGACGACGTTAGTAAATGATCGGTTTTACCGTAAAGAACGTACCAATGAAGAAACCAAGGCCCAGCGTTGTCTGTGACAAACCGAATGGTAGCATTACCATCCTCAAGGCCAGTGTTGATTGTATCTCGTCTGACGGGGTTCACATAGTTGTACGAGCTGTCGTCACCACTTCGTACAACTGAGAAAGAATGCTTTTAAGACAATCAGAGAGCAAGGCAAGGGGTTCGAAGGAGTAACCTACACCATGAAGATGGAAAGAATGCTGAAAAAAGATCCTAGCTTGAGCATTGTGTGTGTTACTCGATACATAAACTTACGGGACCGCCGAGCGTTTTCGAAGTGCCAGGAAGCGAAATTTCTATGACCTTGTTTAAAGGCAACGAATACACTGAGCCTGTAGGCATCAGGTCTTGAGCAGCCTGCACTCCACTAAGGATCTGCAGAAGGATAGGTATCGATGGTGGAACGAAGGAAGCACCGTTCATGGTGTACCTGAACGCGGTACGATTGACGCTTGTTACCAGGTTTAAATTTACGTCGGCGCCACCACTCCATGGATTTCCAGGAGCTGATGCGTTGAACAATGAATGTAAATTGACTTCGTTCAGAGGATTGGCGCTATCTGATGTTGTGATGGGGTTGGTGGCTTGGGCACCAGCGTATCTGAGAATAGCCAAGTTCCGGCCGCCATCGAAACCGTTGCTGCCTCTGTCGGCGTTGGCACGGATCCAGTAGTTCGCAATGGGCTGGTTGGCGTTGACAACCACGGAATACCGCTGGCCAGGATATATGACGAGAGAGTCCACTTCCAGCGGCACGGTATTCTCTCCGTCAGCTTCGATGACAGTAAAATTATGCATGTCAATGGAAAAGGTGAAATACGAGTCGCATGACATTGCGATAAGACGAAAGCGATAACGTGTGCCATTCTCGACATTTACGAATGACAAAGGCGAATCTGTCCCGCCCAAGTAACGACCTTTGCCATTGATGAGAGTAGCATTGGACACGGGTATTTTCCCGGGACCTATCAAACTAGGAGATGGATCATGGTACCTTGAGGACAGCGTCAACTAACATGGTCATCCTGTGTGGTTCCTAGGAAGTAACTTTACCAGTCAGCCAAAGTAATTACAGTCGACTCTGTGACACGGATAAGGCTTTGAGCATAAAGCAAAGCTTCATAAGAAAGACGCACCATCGTCAACATCATAAAGAGCTGCGTGTGGGTCATCGGGATCATAAATAATAAGGGCCCCGCGGAGGCCGTCGCAATATTGTGTGGCTAGATAAGTGTCAGTTTCTATTTACTGGGGAAAGTTTATTCACTACTTGCATAAGTGGGAGTGGTACCAGAATGTACCAGCCTGGTCTGGGACATTAAACCTATAAAGGAACGATTGGCCAGATGTGATCGGACATTGTGTTACAGAATCAGCACCATCGACGAAGTTCGTCCCACGTTGGAAGATGCCATGCCAATGCTGTAGGATATCTTATGAAAGCGACCCAATGAAACAACGTTGACTCACTATGCTAGTACTTGTTGCCATTGAACTATCGGTCAGGTTGTTGACTACCTTTATCGAGAAACAGTCGCCCTAATTGTCTCGAGTTTCCTGATATAGAAAAGGAGAGAAAGAGCCGACATACCTTTTCACCAGAGATAATAGGACCAGGGAAACTACCTCCTGCCATAACAGCTCTGACAAAAAAAGTCCATATTCAGTACCAACTAAGCCTCGGATTCTAGAAGTTATGCGTACACACGACTGAAGCCATCCGGAGAAATCCATCCATTAGTGATATCGAGCGTGTATGCACGATCCCTTGCGTCTGCTGTCGCAAGAAAAGAAAAGGCAAAAAGGCCAAGGGAGATGCCTCTCAACACACTACGCGGCATTGAGTGATGAGCGAGGTTCCTTGCTTCGATGAAAACTCCTGGCTGACCTTTATGTAGAGCTTCAGAAATCGAATCCATGTGATGAAGTCAATTCGCAAGGATCACTCTTTCGACGCGGTGGTACACGTAAAATTTAGGGGGCTAATAGGCACTACAGCAAGGCCAGCGTGGGTAGTAGCTTTCGTTTCAGCACAGACAGTGATTCCTCCTCGCGTCCATGGGCTACAACCACGAGGATCATTCCCAATTTGTGAAGGTAAAAGGGATGAATCGAACAAACCTAGTTCCATTGTGATGGACTGCCTTACATCGCAGTGCTTCCGCCTCGATTCGCGTAAGAACCCGTTTCGGACAGCAGAATAGACCACGGTATGGCTATCGGAGAGGAGTGTAAAGGTAGCTGGGTCAATGGGTACAGATTCTGCTCACTGCTCAACCGAGCTTCCAGTCATCAGAATGGTCATGAGATTCCATTAAGATCGCGTGAAACAAATGGGCCTGAGGAAGAGTTACCTCTATTTCAAAGATTTCTCGCATCGTCCGTACCCTCCTCCCTCGCACCAAACATTTCCCTCTCCGTGGGAATATCTCCCCCATTCCTGATGTTTGCCAACTCAGTCATATTGAATTTTTGAAGTGCGTAGTAGTTCTGGACGACAGAAATTCCACACACGCTCTGCGTGAAATCAAAAAATATTCAAAACAATAGAGCGAGCAGTCTGTCTCTCACTTTGAAAGCTTCGACGAGGATAAATACTTCGGGATCCGTCAATTCCACGGTGTGGCCTTCGGGCACACATTTTGCAATGTGTTGGATTAGGTCCGGGCGGGATAATACTGAGTGATTTCTCATCCTCAATTCGATCTTGTACTGCGCAAAATAAGAAGAAATCTATGGGATATGATAGCTATCTGGACTCACGGTAAACTTTCTCCCTGGATGCTGAGAAAAGAAGGACTCTAGGACCTTTCGGCACAGACCCTGAATTTCTGGCAAATTTGCTCCACAAGATGCAGTGACTGGGACCATCCGATGTATACACCTGAAAATAATTAGTTTGCGTCTGAAGTTTAAATGAAATTCTGAACCAACCGTGATTTGACAACACCGGTGGCTTCCACGTCCTTTAGCAGCCTGACGACCAACTGGACAGGATCAACAGGAGGTTTGCATGAAATAAAAACCACTAGAGAGGATCAGCCCAGACCAAATTCATAGCATATTTCTAAACTGACCGCAGATCGTATTTGTCTGGCAATTGGCTTTAAGATTCCAGTTAGCCTATGTTCGGATGTGACTGGCATCGAAACTCACTGAAGCGGGGTTCTTTTTTAGACTTTTTCATAGCATTGACTTCGTTGGCAATTTGAGCTTCAATGGAGAGGTCGTTGACATTATCGTCATCGTTATCAGAGTCTACGTTGCTGTCTTGTGGGTCTTCCGGCCAGAGTTCTGACGCAACCTTGAACGAAAATCAACTAGAAAGAAAGTCTATTGTAAAACAAAACAATTCGAACCGAGTTGAAGAGATCATAGCATTCTGCGACTGTTTGCCGTTCCTTGCCTTTGACACCTGAAGGAATACTTGAGGTAAAGCAGGACCTGCAGAAGATTCAGTCTTACAGCTCACCCAGATTCCTGGTCCATCGATGTAGCGTTTCGCCCAAATCGGCGTGCCGTCCTGGCAAAAGTAAGTTGGCAGTTGATGACTTCGAACCCTTCCTCACTGAACGGTATTTCTTCTTTCTTTTGTCTGTCGAAGTCGATGCTCGTCTGATATCAGCCATTGATGATATAAAGTAAAAGTCTGAATGTGTTGATCGAAGACTATCGTAAAAAGATAAGATTGGTCACGACTCGCTAAAGTAGTTTAACACATGTGTACTAAGTTATGATATTGAAGTCATGCCCTGATCAGCTGAACGCTAGAAGCCAGAATGCTAATGAATGGACTCAAAGAGGAATGCTCTGCTATTGTACTTGGAAATCATATCAGATAACTCGCTGGAAAAAAGACATTAAAATTGTGTGGGATGATCGAGGTATATCGTCTCCCACCTCCATGTCCCTTCTTCCCTCCGGTACTGCTGAAGGCAGGCTCACTCCGGAGCCGGAATTCGACGTCTGCCGCCCAGAGCACTGTTTCTATGCCTTCGATGCCCTTTACTGTGCTCTCACCAACACCCGTTCTATAGACCCTACCTTTCCCAATGAGAAATAGTAAGTCTTGGTCTCGTCCCAACCTTGTTTGATTCCCATTCAGGACAAGCCCACTGTTCGTTACATGGAACACTCGTTCATCGCGTCCAGAACGATCACCCCGGCTGAGAGGCTGCATCGGGAGCTTCGAGGCGCTTCCGTTGTGGGATGGCGTTTCTGAGTACGCCCTCATTAGCGCATTTAGAGATTCACGCTTCAGGAAGATCGACAAGTCCGAACTGGAGTCATTAGAGTGCTGGTATGTTGTTTTCATTCTAGCTTCTAGCCTTATAACCTCACATACAAATCATTATAATACAGCGTTTCCCTACTCACGGAGTTCGAGGATGCCTCTTCCTACCTAGACTGGACTGTTGGTGTACATGGTATTCACATCACTTTCCCTCATCCATCATTGCTTCAGAGCAACAGTGCCTCTGAAGCGCCCTCCCCATTGTCTTCTTCGCCCTTCCTGCCTCGCTTGACGTCCAAGCAAACATTCAGTGCTACTTACTTGCCTGATGTCATCCCGGAACAAGGCTGGGATAAGACCGAGGCCGTAGACAGTGCAATTAACAAGGCAGGTTGGAGCGGGCGTATCACCGAAGACATTCGTCGCAGCATCAAGTTGCGTAGATACCAGAGCAAGAAGTGTACAGTGGGATGGGACGAGTATGTCCAGTGGCGCGAGTCCCAATCCTAAGCGCTTATTGATTCACTCATTACCTACACCATTCTCTTGTATTCATAACCAAACGTCATTACAACGTTGAAATGTTGCTTACTTGGGGTCGAATTGTACTTCTGAAATGATCCTAGTCAATACAGGGCTGGAGGCATGCCTGCCCGCAAAGTTAACACAGCAAGAGATGTTTATTCAAATATACAAAGGTATTATATTATGATGTCATAGATTCCCCAGTCTCCCTCCGTTAATGAACTACTTTCATTCACTATCCTCCGGAAAGAGGGTCATTTTCAGTCTGCGTAGACGATTGTCCTTGCCACCCAAAGATCCCTTGAACCTGCCCTCCAGTTGTCTCCACACATCACGAACAAGCTCTAGATCTCCGCCACTGATTCTCTGGAAAGCCATGACAACCCAATAAAACGCAGAAGGTCCCACCTGCACTTCGGGAGGCATGCGCATAAACAAATCAAATACGTGCTGGAGATTGTGCAGCGTGTACTCGGTCTCGGTCGTCTCGCTCAATGAGGTTGTGTCACGCTCATGTAAACGCATTCTGCCCTCCTTCGGAAGGTTGACAACGTATCGACGGAAACCAAGGAACAACGCGCGGAAGACAGCAGATGTAGCTTGATAGCGTGCGGGCTTTAACGTGCCGTCTGCGTCACGGATGAGGGGCGCGCCGCGTTCGGTGTTAAGAGTTGTCAGCATATCCGTAAGAATAGTCAAGGCAGCAGAGAGGTGACCATGATAGGACATGATTTGGACCATGCTTGTATATGTGACTTCATTGGGCACGAGATAGTCCGGCACTTCGATAAACTCCTCCGTCGTGAGCTGGCGACGATATTCGTTCAGACGCTCATTCTCACTTTCATCCTCGACGTTTGGAGTAAGGTTGTGCTTGAGTAGCCGATAGATCATCATAACCACGTCCAACCGCTTGTTGCTGCTATACGCTGACAGAAGGGCATTGACCCCATCCAAACCCAGTTGCATATTGTCCCGTTCCAGTCTTAGCAACGTGGAACGAATGGCTCCAGGCTGGCCTGTGGAAGAGAAGTATGGCAGGAAAGCCAGATGGGTGAACCGATTCGGAGGTATCCCAGAGCGTTCGAAGAGTGCCCTAGCATGGCGAAGGCACTTTATATCCTGCGTCCGTGACGCGATCGCCAGTAATGTCGTGTATGTATATATGTCTGGTTTTACGGGCTCCGCTGTTTCAATATTCTCATCGTGGACGGAGCCTGAGTCGAGGTCAAGCGTGGTTCCTGGCGCGCGTCCCTTGGTCATATCCCGAAAGAAACTAAGGGCAGCCTCGTATTGTTTCACGGTAGGTTTCCGCAAGCCTCTTCCCGCGACATTAATGAGGATATTCCACTCGTGGAGATGTATTATCCCGCCGGAAGCCCTAAGGTGCTTGAGTATGGCGAGAAGGCACACATACTCTCTGTGCGCCTTGGAGGGCTGCCGGGCTATTATGCGAACCATACGGTGGAGAAGAGTTCTATGTACAGAAAAACTGTGATTGACAAGTTCAGTGTACGCGTTCCAGGCGTCATCAAAGGAGGAGGTTCTATGGAGGGTATGACACCAAGACATTCGAGAACGCTCGAGTTCGGAGGTCGGCGGAGGTAAAGGGATAGTTGTTAGAGGCTTAACAGGAAGAGGTCTCCACGGTTGGCCGACGTAGTGAGGAGATTTTGCGGCAATATATAGGTTTTCCGTCTGCGTAGTTTTTGTGGGTAATTCCTGATGGGTGGAGTTTGTTCTTCGTTTTCCCTCTTCCTTGATTACGGGCTGCATCCGACGCTCCTGTGCTTCCGTATAAGACGCTTTTGTTGCCATCGAATCTCCTGAGATTGATATAGAGGGTTTGGAGGGAGCTTCTGGAGAAACATGCTGTGAACCCCCATCGCGCGCTGATATCTCTGTGTGCGCACCAACGTCGCTCACATGGGGTTGCATAGAACTTTTGGTGATAGGGACGGCTGCTGGCTGCTGGAGAATTACCAATGTGGAGTGAGCGCCGTGTAAAGCGTGTCGTATCCGCTCGGTGGAATTTTGAGCAGGATCGCAGGATACATTGTTTGGGAAAGGATGTTGCACAGGAGGCGGTGGGGGTAGAGTGAAAGTGGAAGGATTGAACCCGTTGGGAAGGTTGGGAAGTTTCTTCTCCACGTTCCTCTGACTGAACGGAGTGGGTTTGGTATTCGTTGCCGAGCTGGTCGTTCGGGCATGAGAAATAATTGAGCTTTCGCCGCAATTTGTCTCTACATTGTCCTGTGAAGCAGCTCTTTTGGTTGTTTTCGTGCTCCCATTCTTGGGTAACTCTGCGACGCTTCCGTCGAGCGAAGATAGAGCACGGACGGCAGGAGAAGCAGATTTCATCTGAGAAGACATGGCTCGAATTAGCATGGCGCGACATTCCTGAGCTTGAGTTGGCCAGCATCCCAGCGAGGACGCTCTCAGCATAAGCAGTCATCCTGAAAAGTTACAGATGAATTGGTTAAGGCGGAACGAACTAAATGAATGCATACCAGGCTTTCACTGGACCAAACGACGAAGGGAACGTCCAGTAACGACGCGTCCAGAACAATAACGCCAACGAGCTCGGTGTTAACTTTTCAAAAATTGTCCCGTTGGCAAGATTTCCCAGGCTCCCGATCACCAATCACACCACGACAATTTCTTTCAATGATCGCCATTCCAATTTCACTCATTTCATGTTCACAAAAGCATACAGTGGTGTGGGCATATGTATTTGTATATACGTATGGCATAGTGTGGCAGTAGTGGACATGACAGATGAGAGAAAATGGAGGTAACGACGTTTAAGCCCGGGCCTTGAGCGTTCCCAAGAACGCAGCCTTTTCTTCGAATGTTTGGAAGGATCCGTGCTGTAAAGAACATCGCGTCAACACAAAAGAATCCAGATTATGCACACAAAAACACGTACACCGAACTTCGATGAGGTATCGATGAACTTGAGTTGGACCTTCTCGAGATCCCGGCGAGAAGTGTGAACCATGAGAGACTTGCGGATGGTGATGACACGTTTCTTGGTACCAGGGATGGAGCCCTTGAGCATAAGGAAGTCGTTCTTGACAATACCGTAGTGGGGGAAGCCACCCATGGGGGTGATGGGCTTCTTGGTGATGTCGTGCTCAGTCGAAGCGTTGGCCTCATCGGTGCCAGAGCCAATGCGATAGATCTTCTTGTTGAGCTCTGTGCGGTGATGATATCCATCTATTAAAGATGTTGTCGTCAGCTCTCTGAATGGATAAGTTTCAAGCTGAGTTACATACTTTGACCAGCACGGGCGACTGAGAACATGACCTTGGAAGGATGCCATGCACCGATACAAGCGACCTTGCGGAGACCCTTGTGCGTTTTCCTGGGAAGCTTCTTGGTACCCCAACGGTGGGTGACACCCTCGAAACCGTGACCCTTGGTAACGGCAATGACATCGACGACCTCGTCCTGCTCGAAGACGGAGCCAACCTCTACGGGCTTCTCGAAAAGACCGTGTGCGAACTCGACCTTGTCAGCGATGGAGCCACCGTTGACCTGGATCTCCATGAGGTGAGCCTTCTTCTGGCTGAGACCAGTCTTGCGGATCTGGGTGTGTGCGAGAACACGGACAACAGTGCAGTACTTGCGGATGCGCTCGAGCTCACGGGCAACGGATTTGCCACCATCCTCAGCGTGCTTCTTGGCATAGCGGGTGAAGGCCTTCTTCTTCGAACGGTACCAGTTCTTGTAGAAGCGACGCTTGACCTCATCGGAAAGGTGGGAGGCCCAGACGGTGGTAAGGGTACGGAGACCGCGGGGAGTCTCAACGTAGCCAACAACACCAACAACAATGAGGGGGGGGGTTTCGACAATGGTAACAGCCTCGACGACCTCACGCTTGTGCATCTCTGAAATGAAGAAATAAGCATTTCAACTTCACAAATGTTACACCACAATGACTCACTGGAGCCAGGACGGTCAAGGTCACGGACAACGTGGGTCATGCCAGCCTTGTAACCCATAGTGGCGGTCAAGTGAACAGGCTTCTTGGGGTCATCCTAAATTGACCAAACTCAGTCAACCGATAACTTCCATCTCCCTAACACTCAATGCCGTACCTTGGGGAAGGACTTGACTTTTCCGCGGTGGCGAGCGGCCCTCTTTCTGGGGAGGAAACCAAGGGACCCATGGCGGGGGGCTTCGTACTACAATATCAAAAATCTTAATTTCTGCGCAGAAAAAAGGAAATTAAGCACAACAAACCTTACGGTGACTAGTGAAATCGTCAATCAAAGGATCATAGGTTGGACATGAAGAAAAACTCACCTCATCTTGGAGGATCTTGAGGGGGTCGAGGGTGGTGTCGGGCGACCTAAATTTCGATCTCTCTCAGACACGGTTCGGCAAATCCCGATGGTGGCTGCTGGTACTATACAGCTATTCCCACGATCTCAATTCAGCCTCTTTTGGCAATTTTGTTTCCCTTTATGGCAACACTTGACGTCCTTGACCTTACATCCTGACTTGGGCTTCTCGCATTATTTTCTGCTAGGGGAGGCTTGTTAACCACTGCATGCTTGCTATATTCCTTGAACCATCGAACCATTGTATCTGTGCCTTATATCGCTCGCCTTCAGAAAAGAAAACAGATTCCAATTTATTTTGCAGGTCAAAGTATTCATGTGTAAAAGTGTCCTTCATGATTCAAATAATTTGTTACATTATAACGCAGAGTCCGCGTCTCCTTCTGCGCGGCGGTGGGCCCATCGGTGGACCCATTGGCCGTCCTCCTCCCCATCCAAACCCTCGGCGCGGCCCTCCAGGTCCATGACCCCAACTTTGTCGAGGTCCTCCAAAAGCAGGGCCCCCGCCAAACCTTGGCCCAGGTGGTGGTCCTCTACGACGGCCTGTATGCGAAGACAGCGGTCTGGTGATGCATCACAGGAGGCGCTTCGAGACTCACGGTTCATGAAAAGAGCCTTGTTATAAAGGTTATGAACAACACTATGTTTCTACGATGGTGCTGGTTGTGATGGTGAGATTGTTGCTTTGGCTGGAGCAGTCGCGCGCTGAATGCTTAAATACGAATTATATGTATATCTTAGACATGGATGGTCAAGCCGTTGTGAGACGTCTAAGTGTTGTATAGCGCCCCGAGTGATCGAATGTATTCAGTATCGACATCGTGGCGCCGATCAAAATGTAGTCATCATTAAGTGTCGCGCAATCTACTTGAATCCTAAGGCCCGAGGTCACAGCGTGGATGAAATCTTGAAGTTATGCATCAGAGTCACTATCATCTATTGCATCCATCACCTTTGTAATCCTAACAATGCCATTCGCTACCTCTTACGACCCAAATGCTCCAAGTGAACAACCAGTGGCACTGCCCTCTGCGCCGCTGCATGTCATCAGCGATGCAGAAGTCATACAACCGCCTTTGACGCGTCGAGGAACGGGTCCCGGTATAGTGCTAATCTTGCCCCTTGCTGGGAGTCTCGACATTCGAAAGGGTGATGTTGAAACTCTCGATCCGGAGCCTGTGCAGAAATGGGCCGAAGAAGGATTCGCCGTCGCAGCGATCACCCCAAACTTGTCAGATTGGTCTTTTGAACGGTCGTTGAGGAAATGCATCGATGCCTTACTAGATCTGCCAGAGTTGGATATAGGCGATAAGTTTGCTGTCATAGGTAAATTAAAAAGTTCACGCACCTTCAAAGCTTAGATTCTTTCTTCTCATCCAATTTCAGTATATGACTCGAATTTTGTCGATTTTGTCGCTCCAGTCGCAGTGGCGGATCATCGCATTGTTGCACTTGTTATATATGGATCCGGTTTTCAAGGTATCACCCCGACTATTCCTACTTTGGCCCATCTTCACGGAGACCAGAAACCCGAAGCACTTCCGTCAAATGTGACATCACATGGATATGTTACTCCATCGCCTCATTTTGTTCTTCCACAAGTCAGCGGATACGATCCAGGCAGTGCAGCCCTTGCTCACAGCCGCACCCTCGTCTTCCTTCGAAAATGGCTAGGCGGGCCCGTTTTTGACTTGGAAGCCATCTGGGAAGAGCACACTTATTTCGAATTTGAAGATAGAAGTGTTGCGAAAACAATGGGGACTATGGTGGTCTGTCTGTTTTACTATCATATGAAGAGTGAGCAGTGGTACAATCCTCATGAACATGACAGGCTGAACCCTATGTCAATCATGTCCCAACTGTGATCACATTTATCCCCTCCAAAGATATAAGGATAAACTCAACGATTTCTTAGATGACGGGTGGTGTTGGACGGGCCAATCTTACCGCATTTTATCGCGATCACTTCATCTTTTCGTTCGTGATCATAACCCATCCTTGCAGTCATCGTCACCTTGACTTCCTATCTCTAGGAATCCTCCAGATGCTTCCATGCAGGCAGTATCTCGAACAGTTGGCCCTGATCGAGTAGTTGGTATGCAGATTTTTAGCCGCATCATCTCTTGCTAAGATACTCATCCGATGTCCTATGTCAGACGAGTTTATTTACAGTTTCACACACGACAGGATAGTGGATTGGCTGCTTCCAGGCATCCCTCCCAGCGGCAAGAAACTAACTATACCCATGATGGCAGTGGTCAACATACGAGGGGATCGACTTTATAACGGTACTTTTTCCCCCCTATATTATTTATTTTCCCCGCATTCCTCACCTTTGCTACTTTTTCAGAGCACATTTGGTGGGATCAAGCCACGGCCCTTAGACAGGCAGGTATCCTTCCAGAGTATCTGCCATATCCCACCTCAGAAGGAACTAAGAATCTTCGTTTACCTGTTACGGGGGCTGAGAGTGCGGCGATGCTTGTGGATGAGGCCAATGGAAGGAGTAATGCGATGTTTGGTGATGACTGGGGTCTCCGGGATTAGACGTTACTACCCCCTCCCACCATACAATGTGAAAATTTCTTTCAGCCTCTGGATCGAGCTTGAGGCACAAGGCAGGTACAGGGGAACACCACCGTGCGTCAAGGGGCGCAATGAACATCTACCTTGTTTGAGGCATGCAATATCTCGTTCAGAGAGGCAAATTGCAAAGGTCTCACATAATTGAGGCATTAGGACAGATCCATAGACAATGGCATAGATGGTAAATAAGATCACGACATCTCAACATCTTGGTCTACAGCCTCACGCGGCGCGCCTCTCACTACCGAATTTACAAGCTCCCTCCTAATCTCAGGGCTTATCTGTGGGTGAGAATTTGCGCGGATGACATCCAGCAAGGCATCCTTCTGGTCGGGTGTCAAGTCCGACGCATATCTGTGGAATGTGAGAAGATGGGATGGAAGAGAAGATCTTCAAGAGGCGTACCGCTGCACAAAAACTAAGAGGCTCTGATGCCATAGTACTGGTAGTTTATCAGCGTCACCACGCGTCTTCGCCTTGTAGCTGTTCGAGAGGCGGATAAAGTGGAAGACGAGGGCATCAACAACTTTATACGGCAGCTCAAACTTTTTATCGATCAGAACTCGGATAAACAGGGAATTAGGGCCTATATCGAAGTTTAGAACGAGAAAAAAAGGATCAAAAAGGATTGTTACCAGAATAGTCCATCTCAGCGATACGGAGGAGAGCAGCAGAGGCATGGAGAACAGGGATTTTGGTTTTGGCAAGGATCGAGGCCACGATAGCAGCTTCTTTAAGGGAGCATGCTTGCTGAAGAACGGAGGTCAAATCCGAAGGTCTACAATTAACGTAATAAGATACTCACATCTAGCATAGGGAATACGATGCCTTTAAAGAAGGCTCCAGGCTTATAGAGAGCCCGTTTTAGACTTTCATAATATTGAACATTCAATTTCTTGTTCTCTTGAATGTCTTCACGAATGGCATCAAGAAGAACGACGCTCAAAAATAACTGAGCTTGTGGGGGCTTCATGCTGGAGATGAAAATCCTGGTAGCTGCACGGCAGGCATGCGGCGACCAGTTTTCGGGGCTTGTGAGGGCAAGCATGCGTGCCCAAGCAGGGAGAGAAGGTATAACTTTGAAAATTTTCGGAAGGGGTCCAGACTTGTATTTATGGAGGAACATGCCCAGTCTAGAACATTGAAAGTAAGTAATAGATCTTGCCATACGAATGGAACAGACTTTGAATAAGCCTCTACCACTTTCGGGTCGAGTCCAAGAGCAGGGTCAGGCTTTTCGTGGTCTACAGGGTGATTAGCGATAGATAAACATAGCCATCACACTCGAAGTTACCTTGCTGAACTTTTTGTATCACAGCAGCACCACCTGTCTCCCCTTCCTGTATTTTTGAAAAGATGATATCCGCAAGGGTTCGTCGCTCGCCAGAATTCGAAGGGAGCAGCGCATCTAGGGTATCCATATCACCTGCATCTATTTCCTTGTAGGGGGTGAGCCTTCACCAACCTGCCATTAGAGGAAACTCACAAATATTTCTTCAACGTCTTCATCAACATCAGACAGATCTTCACCGTCGTCGTCGTCGTCGTCGTCGTCGTCGTCGTCATCCATGTCACGAATCGCCCGAGTTCTGGGCCGGGAGGTAGAAGCGACGACAGGTTCGTCCTCATCTTCAGGCATTTCCAGTTCATCTTGTTGGGCTCGAGCGAGTTCAAAGATGCGTTGAGACGTTTTAGGATCCAGGATTACCTGCCAGGTGCGATTAATTCATGTCAAATATGACAGGAGGGATGGGATCACCAACCTCGTTCTGCTCATCGTCCCCAAGGCTTTTTCTTGATTTTTTGCGTTTTCCAGGTTGTGAAACGCGGCCATATTTCTCATGAACCTCATCGTCGTTGATCTGAGCGAGAAACGGGTCGTGCCTTGCTTTGGGAGTCTTGGTTGCTCGAGGCATGGTGCAGACCTGATCGAGGCACAGAAAAAAGTCGGAAGTAGATCGGGAGTCGGAAGCTGCCAATATAAAACTTGAATTCAACGCGTCAAACCACTTTACTGGTTATAAACTGGCCGTCAACGCCGATTGCTTTCTTTCTTTCTAACTACCACCATGTCCCATTCTCCCGTTAGTTCTGCTCCCAGCACATCTTCTTCTGCTCACTCTTCTATTAATCAGATCCTTACTCTTGACAAGAATGGCCAAGAGATAACCACTGTAGGCTTTAATCGATTCGGTTTCGATAGCGAGGTTCCTCTCGACGTCCTTCGTTCGCTCTATTTACGTTCTCACTACGTTATCTCTGCAAACAACGTCACTGATGTCAATGACCTCGACGCTGAGGCTGCTGAAACCATTCACGCCAAATTTCTCCAGGGCCACGCTGCATACCAGTCCAAGTCGATATTCCATCCCGATACCCAGTCAATTTCTTACACGACGCTATCGCGATTCCCGCCCGTCAAGCTCCTTCCCCCCAACCTCCGAAAACGCGTCTTGGTCACTGGTGGCGCCGGATTCGTCGGATCGCATCTCGTCGACCGCTTGATGCTCCTTGGACATGAAGTCACCGTTCTCGACAACTTTTTCACAGGATCCAAGACAACTGTCAGCCATTGGATCGGGCATCCCAACTTTGAAATGGTTCGCCACGATGTCGTCGAACCGTTCATGATCGAATGCGACCGTGCGTCCCTTAATCAACCTTCATCGCATCTGTCTAAACATTTCAACTTGAACATGCCTAGAAATCTATCATCTCGCTTGCCCTGCATCTCCACCGCATTATCAATTCAATGCTGTCAAAACCATCAAGACATCTTTTATGGGTACTTTGAACATGCTTGGCCTCGCCAAACGCACAAAAGCGCGTTTCTTGATTAGTAGTACATCCGGTCAGCGATGTCTCTTTTCCCCATTGAGTTTGGCTAAACCGGGACATTCCAGAGGTTTATGGTGATCCTGAAGTTCACCCTCAAACCGAAGAATAGTGCGTTTTGCTCCATCTTATGCATTTCAGCTGTCCTGATACGGAGTTTCCCGTTCCAGCTGGGGACACGTCAACCCCATTGGACCGAGAGCGTGTTATGATGAAGGAAAACGTGTCGCCGAGACGTTGACCTACGGATTTCAGAGACAAGATGGAGTTGATGTCCGAGTTGCACGTATTTTTAATACTTACGGTCCTCGTAGTAAGTGCCATGTCGCCCGCCTACACGTATCAATTCCTTACCACATTTTAGTGAATCCCTATGACGGACGCGTCGTTTCCAATTTCATCGTGCAAGCCCTCAAAGGTGAAGATATGACTGTCTACGGCGACGGCAAACAGACACGTTCGTTCCAATACGTGCACGATCTGATCGACGGATTGATTGCCTTGATGAACTCCAATGAATCGCGCCCTGTTAATATCGGTAACGGCGATGAGTTCACGATCGGAGAGTTCGCTGAACTTGTGCGCGAAATTGTTGAAAAAGTGCAAGATCAGGATGGGGATGTCCGCACTCGCCGGGTCAACATTGTGTACAAGGACATGCCCACTGACGACCCCCAGAAGAGGAGGCCCGACACTACTCGCGCCAAAGAGTCTCTCGGTTGGCAGCCTAGGTGGACCGTCCGCATGGGACTCGAGGAGATGGTTCGATACTACAAGGCCAAGATGGCTGAGGGCAGCATCTAAGCTTGTTTCTTTCCACTAGATTGTCTATCCGTCACTTAGTGTGGTTTGTGTTGAATGTTTTTCCCTTTGCTCACAAGGTGTTATGATAGGCCTGATTGTATTTAATGCTTGTGTTTGTTTTCCAAGTTTTCTTTTGCATAGATATAGACATGGACCGGCGTAGGAAGATGATGCCAGTACAAACTATATACAGGAATATCAGAGGTTTCAAGTGTGACCTAACTGAGCTTCTACTCCTACAGTGTATATCAAGATCGGATAGCCCGAGGCCACGAGGAGGCCACGAGAAGGCCTGGTATCATAGGTCTCCAGGTAGCACGGTGGTATATAAATTACAACAATTGTGTACACTAGCTATTCCTGCGAATCGTTAGGCGGCGTAAAATGTAGGATGTTTGGGTGACAAACTGTAGTGTTGTGAACAGTACTATACTAAGTTGCTGAACAATCAGGACCTAAATATGTGAGGTATAAATACGTCAATCATTTCCTATGCAAGAAGTCGTTGTATTTGGGATGAAGAAGCTGTGGATGAGACGACTTTTGCCATTGACCCCTTGATCACTGGTTTTTCCACGACGTTAGAACTGTAGTTGGCGCGTCGCAATCGCGCTTCAGCGGGTTGTGGGGATAATGGTTTCCTTTCTGTCTCTTTGGGGCGTTCCGATTGCATAAAATTATTTCCTGTAAGATATCTCAGTGACTGACTCAGTTGTTAGAACAGCAAACAGCAGTACCTGCGATAGACAAACCATTCTCACTAGTAAACCAATGCTCATTTTTCCTGTCAGAATACCTACAGCAGTCTTATGAACGTTCATCGGCAACGGCAGGAAATAACTTACTTTCTGAGAGGACGACCATCAGAACCCAAAGGAGAAAATGCCGTGGAGATTCCTCGACGATATTGTTTTAGGGTATCGGTTTGTTTCTGTATTGTTGGCTGGGGCAAGCAACAGAAAGACAGCGATGAAGAAGGATCTCGAGAGCCTATACTGGAGTCGCCCATCATCTCTGCCAATGTTGCCAATGCAGCCTTCATTCTTTCCGATCGGCCAGCTTCCGGCGGAGTAAGCTTTGAGCTGGCATGTGGTAATCGAGAAAGAAAATTTGAAAAAACTTTATGAAGTATCGATGCACTGTATGGGACCACGCTTAAGCTGCCCATTCCGCCTGTGCAAGGATCAGTGATGTTGGAAGTTACAAGCGATATGTCAAGTCAGACCTTTGACTGTGTATGCAAAGGCCCCCCCTTCCGCGTTAACTAATTGTGATGCTAATTTTTCCGCATATTTGCGCGGACATAGCTCATTCAGTTCGCCCTGAGGGTTATATCAGAAGGGAATGCAGCATGATTGGGACTTAAACTGACGTGCACTACTAGACAAGGTTGCGTTATGTTGGAGAGGTGTTCGTCATTCAACGGCTCACGCTGTAGTACATGATCGACTGTAAGTAGACACCAAATGAACAGACAAATGAACACACATGGATTAAGACCCCTTGAGTTTCAACAACCCTTAGCATCCGCACCGGTGGCATACTGGTTTCCCAGAAAGCTATGAGCTGTAATATAGCTTTGGTCACCAAAGCAGTTGAGATTCATGGAGGCCGTTCAACACATACATCATCTTGAAGATCTATGTCACAGTTCTGAAGTAATCTGTCAATCAATAAGAATCTGTGGATCACATTATGACACACCTTGCCCACTATGAACTCAACAGATTCTTTTGCAACATGCTCGAATGCCTCCATATCTTCTGCATGCCGCCAACGGTGTAATAATTCCTCATACGCCGTGGTTGCCCAGTCGTACCTATTTGTGTTAAATTTCTTTCATTGGAGTGTTACAAAGGTAGACTCACTCCGTAGGTGATGGGACATTGCAAAGGGTGAGGCTCAAACACATCTCAGGAAATCTGTAAAATGTTTTCAGAGAACCTATGGATTGCGAGAGCATCCCAGTACGTACAGGAGCGCAAACCGTAGAGCACAGCTGATAGATATTCCATCGAGTGCCAGGATATGACACGGGGGTAGATGGAGCGTCTTTCAGTGCATATGAGTCTTCGCCCGTTCAAATTTACACTCCACGCACCTGATGACACAGAGCCAAATCTGCTGCCTCCACCCAACTATCGTGCCGACCAGTTGGCCTTGAGCACGACTTGCCGCACGTTCGCATGTCAAATGCTACGAGGTTATAGTTTGATGCTAATCGTGGGTCTCCAAATTGAAGTGAAAGCCATGTTGTATCGAGGAACATAGGATGGAGTATTATGATGCTTGGTTTGTCAGGGTTAAATCCACCAACATTTCCGCGAGAGGTATTGGTCATGTAAAAGATGGAGGCGTAGTCATCTGCGCAGTGGAGATCGACGTATGGCATCTTAGAAAAGGTATTCTAGCGTTATACGCTGGCGACGCGGCGAAGGGAAGGCGGGGTCAAACGTCCATACAGGACAGATAATGAGCACGGAAAATTAGAAAGCAAATCTCGATTTGATCAAATCAACGAGTGGGCATCACTAACTCCTAAGGTCCGATCAAGTTCGCAACAACGGCGAAAAAACTGGCAACCTTTTCCAGGGCCGGTTTCATGGCAAGCTCTTTTCCATCGGAGGCGTACTTGTATGAAATGATAGAACGTGACTAGAAGACTCCCGCGTCGTATTCACTGAGTGAACCTAGATTCGACAATGTCACGAGCAGGTCATGAACGGCAAGTGTATGGGGGTACTTGTGAGTGACCCTGGACTGCGATACTGTGGTTGTACATCTACAATGGCAGACAGAATACATACATGTGACGCAATCAAGTATGGGGGCCGTCTCCAGGTCGGAGGAGGTTGTGGCTGTCCAAGGGATTGTGTTTAGCCCCTCAAGATGCCTTCCAATACATCCATGACCCGCTGTTGATGCTATATTTTGTAATATTTAGTTCATGGCTCCGGATGGAGACAGTAAAGGAAAATACCTTGCGATCCACTGGATGGGTAGTTGGAAACATAGTTGGTACATCGTGTTGAGCAAGAATAGCCTGTTGTTTAGAAACCAACCCATCCCACGCTACGAGAACACGTTCACGATCAAACTTTCCGAGCGCTTTCTTCAAACCATCTTGAAGCATCTACATGGTCCGCATTGTTAGATTGCGTCTTAAAGGCATACCAATACCAACCTCAGCTTCGTGTTTTGATAGACCAGAATCTCCAATCATGCTGGCTCTGTACCAAAAGTTAGTGAAACTTAAGCTTCAGACAGTCGAGGACATACTTGGTCAAGGCCACCTTGACTTTTTCTTCGTATTTCCTGACAATTTCGCGCCGGTCTTCCCAAAGTTGTCGCTCGAGGTTATCTTGTTCTTGCTTTAGCTAAAGCGCAACTATGACATGCTGTCCATACAGTCCTGATCTATATGAACACACCTGGCTGATAATCGCGACAAACCGAGAATCTTCAGCAAGTTGTGCCAGATGCGGCAAAGCTTGTTGGAAGGTAAGGGACCGAAGGTCTCGTGGTTTCTTTATTGGCGCATTTTCAGACGGATAACGGGGTGACGTAGGCGGTTGGGCTCTTTCGGTAGTCGTAGTATGAACAGCACCGGTGTCATTGGCAGTCCTCTGTGAATGTCGCTGGAATTCAGAGGACTGTAACTGAGACAACAAACTCGCAACAGAAGGAGTGGAAGCGCCCAGACCAGCGGACTCTGGAGTTGGTGAAGATGTTATCTCGATTGTTTCTTGTGGTGCGACTGCGTCTTTCCATGCCTGAGACACACGCAGTTGGTCGAGGAGGGCTTTCACGCCAGCAGGGTCCTGCTAAGCATGAGAACACGAGAATGGCTTGACAATAATAACGATTACATTGATATTCGTGAAGTTCATTTGTCTTGCTCTCCTTTAGAGACAAAGCTGCACAATTCTCATCCCCAGTGGGACTTCTCTGGACTTTTTTAGACAATGGATGTGACGAGCAGAAATAAGCAGAACCACAGGTGGTGAAGTCATCACGAATTTGTGAATGCTCAAAAAGCTCCCACGATCAGAACTCAGAAGAAGGGTAGTCATTTCAAATTTGGGGTCATGATCAACTTGACAAACGTCGTCGACGTCGTGGGACTGGAGTAGCCCAAAGCGCAGTCTGAGCCCTATACTGACCACGTTCTCGGTCCGCATGAGCGACCCTATGTGCTCAAGCACTTATTTTTATTTTTTTATTTTTTTATTTCTCGCCCAGGGCGGCGATAACAATAAGACTCAGGCCTCAAGCTTCAGCAAGGGGAATGGGGAATAGGCTAACAAGGATCAATGCGATTGCACAAGCTTAAGATTTGGGACCGCTGTCGGAGATCTCCTCAACCTGCAACTCAAGCCTGTTTTCTCAAGAAACCTCAGTCTGGAAGTCTGAGTCTCAATGCCCTCCTTCATCATTCATGCGCACGGATCTACTCTGCAGCGACATCAGTGTGCGCAGACTGCTGTGCTGGCGCCAGCATCGCATCATCACGATCAAATTCAAGGAGGGATCGTCAAGAACGTCATCGAATTTACCCAGAACTGCAAATTGGGTCCCTCACTGACCCCTCGCTGCCCCTGTTAAATAGCCTGTGTTGGCCCGGGGATTTCCAGGAATTTATTTCCCGAATGATTTTGTCAGTTTGCCCCTGCTGAATAATTTCTCCAGCGGCCCGCCCTCCCCATTCCTGTTCATTCCGTTCTTCAGCATTCCGTTCTTCAGCGCAATGTGTCGCAACTGTGTTGGTCATTCGGTTTGCTCCAATACCGATAAATCATAACCTCCTAAACTTAACAGAGCTTAACCAGCGATCATCGAAAAAAAATGCATGGATGCAGTTTGTGGGTCCGTGTGTAAAGAATATTGATGTAGCAAATCCTGGCTGAGCGTTGAAGCGAGCCTGGAGGATCCGGAGAAGAGCAATTGTTCATTTACCATAAATGGACATGAATGCGAAGTTGGCGCGAAACGCCGCAATTCAAGAGTGGCGCACTTCGGAACTTGCCTTTTATCTATTGTCGTCGTCGCTGGTCCTAACGTACTATCACCACACCATTCATCGACATAGCCCGTGTCGCACGGATTCATCGCTACTACTTACATATTTGTTTCCTCGGCCTGAGAAGACTCATGAGATAATAGATCTCTATACACAGTCGGTTCCGACGGAACGTTGTGCATCACGATGACGACATCTGTGGATGGCGTTCCGCCTGGATAAGGAGAAGACCCGGAAGCGGCTTCTGATCCAACAGTGAACGAGGCTGTCGATGGGTACCGATGATCCACAATGATCTGTTTGTGAGCTACACAGAAGATGGTGAATGCCAAGACGATGTCGATGACTATTGTTCTTGACTGGCGCAGAGTTGAGGCAAAAGTATGTTGTTCGTTGTCCGCTTATTTCCTATTCGAGATGATTCAGGGATGACGTACGAATGGCTCAAGTGGAAAAGTAGGCAAGCATGGCATTTCTTTCTCATGCTTAGAGTGTCATTTTATCTCTCAGCCCTTTACTGGATTCAATATCAAGGGTCAGTCGAGGATCGGTATTCAGACTGGTGTGCCGTTAGCTTTATCAGCGTCGGCGTCTATTTTATAGCTTTCAGAGATAAGCAAGTCATCCTGTTCAACATGGGAAAAAGCTCTGTCTCCCTGGAAACATACAAATCCATTCAATTGTCGGCCAAATACATGTTATCACTTTATTAGTGTACATGTTGATCTTGAGTTCACCCTACTTACTCGCATGCCAATCGCCGTACATTATATAACAATGGCTCCGATTGGCCCAGCCCTGAGGGCGGTGATTTGGCCCCCTGGTTCTGGTTCGCTACACATAGTTGTTTGTAAATATTCGTTGAGGGTTACTTTTCTTTCAGGCTCTAGATTTGCATCTACTGATAGCCTGGGATGTGACTTAAAAGTCTATGTATACTCGACCCACAGCCGCCATACATACATGAATCTTTTAAATACATAAATCTTTCATGATGGAGACGATAACAACTAAGTATGGCTGACTCGGGACTCGGGCAGGGCTACAGCCGCATCACCCATCACGGAGCCTCTCCATCGCAGACAAGCGGAGACACCAGTTTGGTTTCGGAGCTTTTGGAGCCGCACAACGTGCCTGTGTTATAATACGGACCTGGATCTTTCACGGTTGAAGCGCTGGAGGCTTGGACAACCTAAAAAGAACAGAGGTCTGAAATAACGTTTCATCGACTGACAATGATTAGATTACATATGTATATACTGGTTCCATAGCATAGGCGTTTGATGCACAGGTCCAATGAAGATGTCGGGAACCTAAATAAACCGATCGGCTACTGGTTTGAATCTTGATCAAATATAAGAACAATGGAGGACTAAGAAAGGATTGATCTCAGTGACTCAATCTGGGTAACCGGAAGATGTTGGTGGGAAAGGTGGGAAATTGGCCAACTTTGACTGGATGAGATCATGACGTGGCGATACGGAGATGAAGGAGGTTCCGCGCAAGCAACAAAAACAACCACAAGTATGCATCCAAATTTGCGCAGTTATCGACAAGCTTCAGGCCGCCAGCTCTCGCGGCAAATGCCAGGCGCTAAGAGAACGATCGACTCGGGTCAGGGACAAAAACTTTGCGTCACATCAAAAGGCGGCGGGTCACATGCAACATGAATTGGGAGAACGTTGTTGGAATGGAACGCTAGTGGAAATGGATGACTTGCGACTGTATATGACTGTACACGAGGCATAACACGCAGCTGGGACATTTATTTGAGGCGCATTGATTTACGGAGAATGTCCGTGTGATACTAGTGCAGAGTGAAATGCAAAAAAAAGCAGGCGTCGGGGGGGGGGGGGGGGATTTACCCGCGCCCTGTGGGCTGGGGAACAGGGGGGGGAACGGGATTGGCGTCTGGGAAGGATAAAAAAAGTCGGGCTTGTGGGCTCAAACAGGGGTTGCCCGAGGCGGACTGCCCTTGGGG
>JABAJU010000055.1:0-123420 GCA_018220975.1 Tephrocybe sp. 9980TJB
TTGCTCACGCCGTTGCGCGCCAACACTGAGTTTACTCATCTAGGTTCTCGCGCTGTATCATTTCTTCAACCCTTTCAATGTGAAATGAAAAAGAAGAGCTGAACGCACGTCATGTCGCACGAGGGTCAGGCAGGCAGTGCGGCGTGGGAGGAGTGCAAATTGACGCCCACTACTAGTGTGTCTATATATATCTAGCCTTAATTTAGGGTTACGGGATTTACCGATTTGGTACGAGTTCAAGGACATCGACAATCCTTTTCAGTTTACCACCATGTCAGAGATTCAAAAGGATTTCACGGACGTCACAGCAACTTGGTGCGACTCGTTTACTACAGTAAAAAAGAAACGGCCAATCACCCATGGAGCCAGAACAGTAGAAGGCGTCGTGAGAAACATTACCAATATGCTCGTCACTGGAATCAATGAGACATGTTCATTGACTCCTCCGATGACGGCGTTCGAGAACGACATGAACATCCAAATTTTTCCTCCGGAACGTAAGCAATACTCATTCCATTGATTGTTCAATGTATGAATATCCGCCATAGTCATGCATGAACAGGACATAAGGGGCGTTGACGCTCTGAAGGTTCTCGTCACTCCAGGGCAAGCTGAAAAAGACAGGGTGCGGGACAGCTGGAAGTTACTGCGAAAGGAGAATGAGGACCTTAAAAGTACGCTGATCTTCGTTCTTGCCCTGCAAGCCTTCTGACCACGATCGAGGACAGACAATTCTGCAACGATTCTGAAAAGCTTGCAAGAGGAGATGCAGCAAATGAAGCAAATGATGGAGAAAGAAAGGGCTGATCGTGATGCAGCGGTGAAGAAAGAAAGGGCTGATCGTGATGCAGCGGTGGAGAAAGCGGTGAAGAAAGAAAGGGCTGATCGTGATGCAGCGGTGGAGAAAGCGGTGAAGAAAGAAAGGACTGATCGTACTGCTGCGTTTGTGGCAGAAAAGCGAGAGCGTGAATCCCGGATAGATCGCCTGGAAGAAGACATTCGCCAAAGGCAGGACGAACGGGATAATCAGGTCAAGGAGTTACAGAAAGTCATTGGAGAGAAGACAAATGAACTCCGTGAAGCGATGGAAGCTATTTCAGAGGCACGTCAAATCCTTTATCTTTTTAACCATTAAGTCATTAAGACGTATCCTTCTACTCAGTTAACAGTCAAACTGATACCTCTCTAACTTCGCACCCTTCTGGACCTCAGCCGTCAGAAAATACTTGGTATAGCGCAAGTTGATAATTGGATGACCCTGCGTAGCGGTATGGACAACACACAGCTCACAGACGACATCGTACGGCTGCTAGAGAGGAAAAGCATCGTCAATCCACCCATGCGAACAACTATCGACTTCCTATGTTGTGTTGCTATAATAATGTCCGCAGGGATGGAAACTACCAGGCCCATAACGCGACAGAATTATGTCGAAGCCCATTGAGTCGCACGAACGTGACTCGTTGGGGCGCCTCCTGTTCATCTTTGGGCACCCTGTTTAAATGAGTCCAGCCCCATCTCTTCATGTTCATTCGATACCGCATAGCTTTTCATGTCTCCATGATTTGTTTTGTCTGTCCTCAATCCATCCCATCCTGTACTATATCAACACTTTGTCTCGCAATAGAATCTTACCATGTTCCATTTATAGGGGGGGGGGGGTTGACGCAGTCGTGGTCGAACGCATCAATGCGTCCAGGGAGTGGCGCCCACAACATATAAATGTGATACCCAAACCGCAACTTGAATCTGAAAGGGGCAAGGGTCCGCACACGAACAGCCGGGTCCCACCCTACATGACCATAGTCGCGTAACTATGCATGCAGAGCGGACACCTTACGCCCTAGAATTGTGGGCCTTTGTGACTTGAAATCCTATTATCACCGCGAACATGGATCTTGATCACGAAACTGCGAAACTTGGCTGGAAATCATGCATGATAATAAGACGGCTGCTCCACGTCGACTACAGACTGAGGATGATTTAGATTCGACATTCCGCGAGATGGCTGGCCTTTGGAGAATACAAGACGCAGGAAGCCTGTTTTCATGGAAGTTGTAAACTTGTGAGTCGAGCTACAAGTCTCCACGCCAGTGCCGAGTACTCACAATTGTAATTAGACGAAACCCGCTGTACCCACACCTCCAGTCCCATGTCATTCTCGGAGTTAAGAGAATATAAATACTATTGTAGGCTTTTGAAAAAGATAAGAAGGCTGTAGAACACCCATGCAAACACGTTCACATGGACGTGAGTCATTGCATATTGTCTGTGAGAAATTGAATAAAGTCAGACTAGGCAGCACGGCAGTTCCTAGATATTGAGGCAAGGGAATCAGATGACGAAAGAGGAGAGGGGAACGAAGAAGGTGAGGAGGATGGTAAGTACCCTTCTCACATCTCTGAAAGAGCGAACTCACCTGTGTCAAGACTTTATCGATGTGTATCTCGAGAGCAGAATGAACAGTGGGACTCTGTCGTCGAGCATGCATGAAGACACGCAAAGGAAGATTACGCAGCGCAGAGACCAGAGAAGGAGAAGTGCCTAGGGTTGCCCAATCTATGGCATGTTAAGCAACCCCTCAAACAATCAATACAAGGAGTAGTTTATGGAAAATTCAAATTGAAGGACTCTCTGGCCTGGCCACCGGTGCGTCCGAGTCTTGAAAGCCACTACATAATCCAAGCCATATCAGTTCTTAGCAATTGTTACTTTTAAGACTTTTTTGTAATTAATTTCAATTTGACTTGGACATCCACTGGTAATTTAAGAAGAGAGGTGGGCGGAGTGGTCCAGAGATTTGGAGTGCGGAGGCAGAGGTCCTGACTCCTGATACTTGATCAGACGCAGACCCAGATTGACAAGAAATGTCCACATGACTCATGAGTGAGTGGCGCGGTGCGCACCATGAGACTCAAGTCGTACTCCACCGTATCGATATCGATATCCGAGTAGATGTAATAAACGTCGACGCTAAACAGTAACATTAACAAAACATCTTTGGACTTGACAACGATAACAACAAGGGCTCAGACGTATACATCGTACCATACCATGTACCATAGCCAGCAACCCAACCTCGGCCTATAGTTACCATATCAAAGAGAGAGACTCGGAGAGAC
Source organism: Tephrocybe sp. 9980TJB (assembly GCA_018220975.1). Lineage (NCBI taxonomy): Eukaryota > Fungi > Basidiomycota > Agaricomycetes > Agaricales > Lyophyllaceae > Tephrocybe > Tephrocybe sp. 9980TJB. The sequence continues at coordinate 3,123 of JABAJU010000055.1, forward strand.
TCAGAGAGAGAGAGAGAGAGAAAACAGTACGCCTCCGCCTCCGCATCGGATCGCACTTCCATATGACTGAACACAAGCACGACGGCTACGCCTGCTGCGTCACAACACCCTGTCCCTGCCCTTGTACCTGCTGTCCCTGCACCTGTCCCGCCTGTCCCTGTCCAACATATCCTCCCCTCCCCCTCCGTCCCCCCCTCCGTCCCTGATACCCCCCATGCCCATGCCCGCCATATCCCCCTGCCCCGGAGCCCGAACCAGCCCCTGCGCCAGACCCCCACCCACCAACATACCCCCCAGGCCCCAAGAGCCCCACTCCGCCCCCTGGCTCCCCAAACGTCGCGACGTTCCTCTCCCGCTCCTCTTCCCGCCTTGTGCGCCCGCCTGCGCCTCCGCCGCGACCCCGGCCGTGGCGTCCTCTTCCGGCGCCCCCGGAGGGGTTCCCCCCGCGTGGGCCTGAGCCTGAGCCTAGGGTGGAGGGCGTGAGCGAATCGAAGAAGGATGTGGAGGGGTTGTATGCGGTTGAATCTTTTGCTTTCGGTACGGAACTGGGTGGGGAAGCGGATGCGTCGTCAACTTCGGAGCCTGTTTCGCTCCCTTCCCCGTTCGCGTTCCCGTTTCCGTTTCCGTTCGTAGTCCCATTCGCTTCGCCTGCAGACGCAGCCTTCTTATCACCGACCCCGAGCCCCAACGCAGCCTTGTCAAACCGCGCATTGCTGCTCTCGAAATCAAAGTCTGTAGTTGGGACTTTGAGCGGTCCTGCTTGTGCTTGCTGTCCGTGCCCGTGTCCTCCGCGTCCATGACCATGGTACCCCCGTCCACCACGTCCGCCGCGGGAGACGCGCAGGTCGCCGAGAGCGCGCTCGACGGTTTCGAGGGAGGCTGCGGCTGTATGGACGCTGTTGGTGCGTCTGCCGCTCTGGGTCTGGGACTGGGGTGGTGTGGTGCGCGTGGCTTGGGCTTGGGGAGCTTGAGCTTGAGCCGGAGCTTGAGCCGGAGTTTGGGGATACCCCTGCGCCTGCCCTTGCGCCTGGGGCTGAGCCTGAGCCGGAGCCTGAGGCTGTGCAGGAGCGGGGTATGGCGATGCAGTTGCGGTGCCACGCGTGGTAGGCGGGGGTGCAGCCTGCGTAGGTGTTGGAAAATTCAACAGAGACAAAAGATGAAAAGAAACGTACGAGAACGGCGGGATCATCGTGTATGTTCCTTGTACGTGGTGGAGCGGGCTCGTCTACGGCGAGATCTTTGACCTCGGAGGCACGAAAGATGATATATTGATATGGTTCTTGCACGGGGGGGATGAATTCCGCTGGGGGTCTGTCACGTGGAGGTGAGTTGAGGTTGAAGAAATTGAAATAGAGATATAGATGGACGTACCGTCGAGTCTCTGTGCCCATCGAGTAGACTGTGAAATGTTTGAGAGTTGGGTATGAATGAAATAGAGTGAATACAGACCATTTGAGAGCTGGATTGTGGAAGCAGCGGGGTCGATGCCTGCTAGGATACCGCGGTAACGGACATCTGAATGAGAAATGAGAGATATTGGTTTTCTGTAGAGTTTTATTGAGTGAGTATTGTATGTGAAATAGGAAAGAGACTACGTACCCGATGAAACTCTGAGCCATGATAGAAGAGATGAAAGAATGGATTTTTGTTGGATGGAGTTTAAACTCCGCTGTTTGTAGACTTTCTCCCTTCCGTCACTGTCCGTCACGACCAGCGTACTTGAGGTCACACCAGACTCACATCACAGGCGCGTAAATAGAAATAATGGATGGTAGCTCATCTCGCAAACGACCTCGCGAAAATGAAACTGACTCTCAGCGACTTAAACGAGAAAAGGCTGCTGAACGTCAACGCAGGAAACGTGAACGAGATCGCAACAACACCACTACCCAACCCTCCCTTCCCCTTCTAGGTCCATTCCAAGATCATCATATCCAACCTCCTCCCCAAGTCATCGAATATCGTGAACAACCACAACAACAAGACCCCTACTCTCATCAGCCAGACCTTACCCCCGACGAGCTCGCACGCAGGGACCGCGTCCGTGCAGCAGCCCGCGAGCGCCAGCGCAAGCACCGCATGCTTGTAAAGCAGCGCAAGCAGCGTGAGATGGGCAACGACATCAACATTGACGAGGTCCACTACCGTGTCGGCCCAGATGGCCAATACCAACAAGTTCTTGGCGCACCCCCTACTCATCCCCATCCACACCCACACCCACACCACTCGCATGACCTCCACCACCCTCACCCCCCACCAGGCCCTGGTCCAGGCGTTCCCATCGAACCCCCCTTTCCCCAAGGTGCCCCCCTCGGCGGCCAAACCTTTGCCTCCACCCTCCTCCTCTCGTTCTCCTGCGCCCCGCTCCTCAAACAGCACCTCCTCCGCACCCTCCACATGACCAACGAGGAGCTCGCAAGTCTCGAGCCCATTCTCGCAGAGGCATGGGAACATTGGGATCACGCCCGCCGTGCGCATTACGCCTCTGAAGCGGCGAAAGCGGGGCTTCCGCCGCCGCTTCCACCCCCCGGGACGGCGTACTCACCCGTTCCTGTGGAGCTCACCCCGGATCAGCAGGCGCAGGCGGCGGCCCAGTATGCTGCCGCTGCAGCAGCAGCGGCAGCTGCGCTGCCCGGGGCACAGACTCAGGCTCAAGGCCAGGCACCGACACAGCAACAACAGCAACAGCAAGATGGACATGCCCCCCCGAACGAGTTCCGCGCGCGCTTTCATAGGCCACTTGTAGCGCCTACTCCATTCCGCACGTACCCCGCCCACGCCCCCGCTACTACATCTGCATCCGTATCGGCCCCAGTTGCATCCGACTCGTCCTCTGCGCCTTCTTCTAGTACCCACCGCGCACATGCACACGCGCACACACAGGGCGAAAATTCAAACAACCCAAACGTTGGCCAAGTCAACGCATCTGCCCCCGGGCCTCCACCACCCGTCACAGCCTCAACAGACCCCGTCATCGATCCTCATCTGAACGGACCCCATCCCCATCCCCGTCCCCACCCGCACTCGCATGGGAATGGGACAGGGAGGAAGAGCGAGGGGAGCGAGAGCCCAATTGGTGATCTTGAACTTGAGGGGCTTGAGGGGGATGGAGACGAGGGAGACGGAGAGGGGGATGGGGAGGAGTTTGGTGGTGATGAGCCGGATTTTGGGTAGGTGGTGCAGTTGATGAGTGGTGACTAGTAGGGGTGGGATGACGTGTGGTACGGTGTGAAGGTTGGAGGTTGGAGATTTGAGATTGAAGGGGGACGGGCGGAATCAAATATTCGAAAAGACGACCTCGACACGACGCCGGTGTTGTTGATCGTGATGCGCATATATGCGCTCATCCAGTGTAGTAGTAATTCATGCAATATGGCCCATGCGTCTGTATGCGCATGCGCTAGGTTAATAATGTTCTAGTGCTCTGTGGGTTCAACGTTCAAGTTATGGATTGTGGGTTCTTATGCATATATGCTAGTTAGTACTAGTAGCTCGCTGTTGTGCATGCTATATGGTACACGGTACATGTGGTGCTACTACGATACGATACGATACGACGTCCAAGTTGACGTTCCTTTCTTTACTCTTCTTACTACTCTCTCTCTTATTCTTACTCCTCTCACTCCCATATCGATCCAAGTTCGATCCTTTTTTTAATGCTCGTCTACGGCCTCGAGATGCATATGCATATAGTTCAACGTTTAACGTTCAATATTCAATGGTCTTAAACCTTTAAAAACGTCCGAGTCGACGTCTAGAAACATACTGATGTATAATATATACAGTACATATGCGTTTATCGTTCTTAGGTCTTATACAAGTATCCCCAGTAATCAGAAACAGACAATAAGCAACCATGGGCATGAGCAAGAGCAAGAGCATCTATATCTATATCTACAAATCAAATAGCCACTCCTTCGACCTTGAATCACCGCCGCCACTAGTACTATCACCACTCCTCCGGCTGCACAGGCTGTTTACACCCAAATCAACATCAAGTTCAAGTTCTGCCTCCTTCCCTTCCTCCTCGTATCCATTGCAGCAGCAGCAGCAGCATTCATCTTCGTTCCCGTTTCCTAATTTCTCCCCTGAGCCCGTCCCCATCTCGGTCCCGGTCTTCGTACTTATAACCACCATCCCGCCCTGGCTCTGGCTCTCCATGGTCGGAAAATGATGACCACGAAGAGCGCGAGGAGGAGGGCGCAGTACAGTAACACACTCCACCAAACTTGAACCAAGAACCCTCACCGGGCGACTCCCACCTCGACCCCAATCACGAGTCCGGTTCCGGTTCGTCGCAAACCCAGGGAGCGGGTTTTCCGGGGTCCAACGTTCCATTTGCTTGCGGCGGCAGTGGTGGTGATGGTGACAATGCATATGCTGTGGGGAACGAGAACACCTCGGGCTCGGAGGCAAGGAACTTGAAGGTGAAGGTGAACCCCAAATCTCAGCCTCCAACGCCCATATATCACATATCCTCCCACCAAGAGTCTAACAGTACAGAGCACAGAGCAAAAAGCACCCAGGATCAGTCAGTTGGTCGGGTGAGTCTTCGATCATAGACAGCCTTACTTACGGGTACATCTTTAGGAGGAGGATGTCCTGCATTGACCTCCGGTGGGGGTTTCTTCAGTATCTTCCCCCCTGCTGCGCATTGAAGCTTTTGGTATTGGTCGAAGAATAAAAGCGCCGAGTGAGGCTGGCATTTGCTTTCCATCAGCTGCGCCCGGGCCCGCAAGGGTACAGATTCGGATGGAGATGGCGTGAGTAGCGACTCGGATGCATGTGGTGGAGGCAGTTTCCTCGATATCCTATTCCTTACGACATGTGGTGGGTTTTGGAGTTGGCTCTGGTTTGCAGCACTCGTCGGGGTAGGTTGGGTGCGTAGAATTTGGAATGGCAATGACAATAGGTATGAGAGAGCTTGGAAGTTGGAGGACGAGGGAGGCGACGATGAGGAGGACGACGTAACGACCGACCGCGCGAACGCCCTACATCTCTGGCGAATATGGTACGGTATCTGTACCATCTCGCGATATCGGTCACGGTATGTCAATGCAAGTAAGTAGGTTCGGGCAGGATAGACATTTCGTGCGCGTCCATGCACCTAATATACATACCTGAAAACAAGGGCAACGGCACAGTGCGCTGTAGAGGGCCAAAGCTTTGTCTTGTCTTGTCTTGTTGGAGGTGAGATGTAGGTCAAAGCTGTTGATCATGGTTTACGATCGCGCTATGGGGCACGAGGCATGTGCATGTGCAGTGTAGTGCATTCTATTTGTTCTTTACCTTATTGTCCTTGCTTTGACCCACGATCCTAGTCCCAGCCATACCTGTATACCTCGTAGTACGGTGTTCAAGACGCGATGATATATTCTTAATGACGAAGTGCTAGGGCCGATTCACCATTCTAGATGCATAATGCCCAAGACGACGGTGGATTAATCATTAGACCAAAGCGACGCGATGAAGTGGCAATCAAAACCGAAGGCTTTGTAGAACACAACAAGAGTGAGCCATCATTGACCCATGGCCAGTGAGAGAGACAAAGCGTGGGGCCTAGATGTCTTGAAGGTTTGTAGAACACAACAACCTGAGCCTTGTTTTGACCTGGATTATCAAAACCCGCTCGGTACGGAGCCATGGGGTAAATGTTGGATGATTAAGCAACAATGACGACTCAGACAGCGATGGGCAGAATTTGCAAAGAAACTGAGATGAAGTCCAACAAGAACGTGACGGAAATACTGACGCTGTGACGCAGCTCCAACTGTTCATATTTCTGGTCACATTGGATGTACATACTTGTCCATCTCGCGCTTCCTGGAAGACTTCCCTTCTGTATTCTCTATCTCTACAATTTGTCAAGTCATCGCAGTGAAAGGCGCACTCGATTGTGCCGACTTAATTTCGTTTGAGCACCGTCTGCTCGACTGGGTACCGTGACCACAGTCGAAAATGCATGATCCTTTGTGGACACCCGTCACCAAACCTATGTGGCATTATAACAAGTGATTTTGGAGGGGATTCGGCAATTGGTGGGACCCGAAACCTATGACTTACTGCAAATGATGCATTTTAACTTTTGAAAGCTATACTTTACAACATATTTGACTGAAGACTTTCCAAGGGTTTTTCAATTTTCCCAGCATACGTCGGCTTAAGCTTTCAATTGCCCCTTAGGATCTCGTGATTGAACAGATCATCACATCTGACTGATTTGTATTTGTTCCTACTTAGAACCTTGGGCCTTTAAAGCTTTGAGCGTCAGCTTCACACGTTCCTAACCTTAATCTTAACGCTACCCCATCCACAGCACAGCGCCTACCTCATCTGACCTCGTGTGCCACCCTTCAGATATGCAGCAGAGACTCCTCATCAGACGCCGCCCCACCGTAGACCCTGCACAAGGGGATAAAATTCGCAAGCGGGCTGGACGTTTCCGCGTGCTCATTATCGGTCGAGCCAATTCTGGGAAGACAACGATCCTCCGGCAAGTCTGCAGATCTGCTGAAGACCCTGAGATATATGGTGTAGACGGGCATACAGTGGTACATGTTCTATGACCGGCGCTGTGCGCTGACTTGGCTCATACATAGTCTAGATTGATATGTCGGTTCTCAAACCCAATATAGGGGTACGTGACCATCCTCCGTTATTCAAGTTAGCTCTCAAAGGAACAAAGCGGGGTCTTCATGATATTGAACACGAGATGATTTTCAAGAGCAACCCCAACTTCATATTCCACGATTCCCGTGGGTTTGAAGCGGGGAACCGTGCGGAGTTGAATTATGTCAAGCAATTTCTCGCCAAAAGAGCTCAGCAACGGAGGCTGAGAGATCGTGTGCATGCCATCTGGTACTATACGTCCTTATCTCACTTCTTTCCTTATGACCTTTTCCCGCACAGGTACTGTATCCCGTTGAACGATAGCCGACCTGTCACTGCGGCCGAAAAGGCCTTCTTTGCCGAGTGTGGCACTGGACACGGTTGGTGACTTCAACCTGCTGCCCAACACTTACTGATCCTACAAGCAGTCCCTGTCATTGTCTTGTTCAGCAAACTCGACGCGCTTGACGACCGGTCTTTTCAAATGCTTGAACAGGAGAATCCTGACATGAGCTACGAAGACACTCACGCGCAGACACCAATTCGCTCCCAGCAAATCTTCGACAACATGTTTCATGATGGCCTTAAGCCACTCTTTGTTTCCAAATATCCACCAAAGGGATATGTAGCGCTGAGAGGTGAGTATTTTATATTAGCGCCTTTGACCACTTCATGCCATTATTTGCAGACATGGATAAGCAAGGAGCAGATTGTAGCAGACTCCTTGAGGTAACGGTGGATGCACTCGACGACGAAAGACTTCAACTTCTTTTTATTGCTACTCAGCAGCAAAGCTTGAAAATGTGTACATCATATAGCATTGGGTACCTGGATGACAATTTTGCGCCGCCTTGATCGCTGAAATGATTCACAGAAAACTCCTTTCGAGGATGGAATCAACCAACAAGATCTCCGCAAAGGAGGTGGAATCCATCATTCTGCCGTGGTACCCCCATGTTCTGGTAAGTTCTATTCGATGACAAAACCTAAACTCGTCAGAAACTGATTGGCACAGGACGTGAGTAACATTTGTCTGCATCCTTCAGAAGTTGTTGATAGCTATATAGGATGTGAGAGATTTTCCGCTTTTCATTTTTTTTTTGAGCTCAAGCTCCTTCGATGGCCATATTTAGCTAGTACGTCGCAAATAAATTTCAAGTGTCCGTATAGTACTGATGCATGGACTCGATACCAGTTGGTGAGTCATCACCAGATCTCGACAGTAACTTGCACAATGCTTCATAATCATGGCAGAGAGTAAGTGGTATATGTTTCAAACTTACTCCGTCTTGTAGCTGATATGTTTGAAGGAGGTACGTCCCTCCAAAATCGCACAACAAGGCGCATCATAATTTTGCCAGGACGTGAGTATTTTCCTTGTGATCGTGTGGCTTGTTCAATTAAATAATTATCCAGGAGGTCAGTTGACTTTTCAAACGATGCATTCAGCCATGTGATACAGCCTTTGCAGGATGTGAGTTGCTATTTTATTTGAAGCTATTATCAACATCAGCATAGCAATTGATGCATCTCATATGTAGAAGGTAATCCGTACTCTTATGAACTGAGACTCGTAATCTCCTCTAATTCTCCGTATAGCTGGTACTATGAGTCTTTTGTCTTATATTTTTTATATGTTCTGAATCTGGCTTCGATCTAGGATGTAAGTAAGATTCGGCCACTGTCGTGTAACGTTTGATTAAACATCGAGTTTTCCAGACTGTAAGTCCAATGTTATAAAATTCGCAACTTAGTCTATAACCACCTCCAGGAGGTAAGTTTACGGGCGTACTTATTGCATCATAACTAACCTATTGAACACTAGCTGGTAAGCACCATTTATCTTTCACCCGAGATGCTTCATGACGAGCTAGTCGATTAGGAGGTTAGCTCTCACTTGTCTTTCTCCTTGTCGTCCTCAGATTCGGTTGTCAGGACGTGCGTTTGTCTTTTCTGCGTCAAATATGTGCTTAATTTGCTTGTTCTCCGGCATCTAGCCTGTGAGTTAGCATTTCGGCTTCGTAAATAAATCGATCTAATGCCCTGTACAGAATAGGGTGAGTGCAGCGCATACTTTGCTGTAACCTGCTCTGATTGCTCCGCAGAATGTGAGTTTTCCGCCATATAAATGGGCTCCGAACTCAACTTACGTATTGCAGTTTGTATGTTGCCTCTCTTTCTAGGTTAAATGATGGATTTCTCATGGAAAATAGCGTGTGCGTAAAGTTTAAGCCTTTTAGTGTCTCTGTCTTTCTCTTCATATCAATCACCAGAAAGTAAGTAAGCTTGTCATTCTACCCGGTATCTTTTCTGATGAAGTGTTTTATTCATAGTTTGTTGGTGCACCGTTTCACAAAGTTGACATCTGTGATTCACGTTCCTCGTAGCGTGTAAGATTCCTTTAGAGGCTACTCAGAATTGGGTCTGATACAACATGTGTAATTGTAATTTAGCGAGTGAGCACCATAAAATTTCTCGTCTAAATGGTTCGCTAATCGAAACACTTTTGCAGATGGTACGTCAAAAACATATATGTTCTTTATAAAACTCATTCAGGATAGCTCGTAGGCCCTGCCATTTCCATTCTAACGTTGCAATTCTGACTTCTTCTTCCTTAGTGGGTAAACACTTCTTTCCCTTCCGTTCACTGTGTCTTTCTGATATTCTTTTGAAGGACGTAAGTTCTCTGAGTAGCATTTGCGTGCTCATGTTGACGTCGAGGCCCATCTTTTTCAGGAGGTTTGTGATTTTCTTCTTCATTGGCTGATAAAATGACAACTTTATCCAGACGGTAACACAGTGGATTTAATGGTCTAATCAGAGTCTGATGTCTGGAAATCTTCTTGACAGGAGGTCTGTCCGCATGTCATTTTCTGTCATGTAGACCTCTCATCCGCATTGTAGTTGGTACGCCTCTTCCTCGACAAGATAGTTGAAACCCTGAATTTACCTTGAATCCCTCTTGACGTTAGAAAGTGAGTCCTTCTGACCCAATACCTTTCTGACAACTAATGACGCACTGATGTTCATGTAGGAGGTGAGCATAGTGTCTTTTCATGTGAAGTGGACCTGGCTGCTCTAACTGCGTTCAGCGTGTACGTCTGACCGTTATTTCTTTGTTGCGTTGCTAAGGCCTTCGAATCAGGATGTGAGTTGTATCAACTCATCAGTCGACTATCTTCATCAATTGTCAACACAGGAAGTGAGCCATTCAGTGATCCCACACACTCTTGATTGATCTGAATGATTTCTTTAGGTTGTGAGTTCGATCTTCATAATCGTACTGTACAATGTCACAAGCTTTATATCTTCAGTGGGTGAGTTTACTAAAAACACATGATGTCTTTGTACCATATTGATTGTATTCATTTGTAGAAAGTAAGGTTTTTTCCACTTGACCACTCAAATATGTTCCGATTTTGTTTTAGCAAGTGAGATTTGCCGTTTTAATTGCTCATTCTGCGTCTAAGTCGCAGAAAATAGCTTGTAGGTTTTTACGAGATGCACCTTTTTGCGCCGCCTGATCGAATCGTTTCAACAGAGAGTGAGTAAAGCTTTGTAGTATGTTGCCGCTTCTGACAAGTCCCAACGCAGATTGGTGCCATCCGGGAATCTTCGACAATTCAGGAAAAATTGACGACTTTGGTATATCGACGTTCTGCATAGCTGTCTGGGATGATGTTCTGATGCCTTGATTAGACTGGGACCGCAGAAACGCTCGTTGGATACCAGATTGCTCAACTTGGACTATGTGAGAATGGGTTGAAGGCAAGAATCGAGTTTAACCAATGCCTATCTAGCGCTGGCGATTATTGCGGAGCATTCATACTATCTCAAGCAAAATAATCTCCACCTGAAATTCAAGGACTCGATCGAGGCGGCCCTTGATACTTATTTGGAATCCCAGAACTTCCCTACCGTCGTGACGACCGTTCAGTCATTAGACTTTCCTCCGTGGAATCGGGGCAGAAGGGGGTCTTTAATGCACTCTGTCGGAGCTACTAAATCCGCTGTCTTGCTGGAAGAAAAAACTAAACGTGACAATTTACACCAAAAACTCCTCCAAATTGTTGTTAAAAACCGTATCAGTATGTGTGCCGTGTCTCAGTTGTTGGCTCTAACACAATACATTTCAGCTCCTCTACCCCAGGAAGAGATCCTGATGTAACGAAAAAATGAGTCTACGACAGAACCTCGGAATTCGTTATTGTACATTATTCAAAATTAATTTATTTGCATGGCCTCGGGATGAAGGCTGGTTAAGAAAAGTGTTACACTCGTGGTTTCATGTGCCCATATCTGTCTCATGCGCTTCCCATGCTTCGTCTGCTATTATGTCAGGGATGGGAAAACGGCTCCTTTGGTCAAGCATTTCCTCTGAATCAATAATGTTTGATTCGATTAACTCCACGATGGCAGTGAGTATCGCATCAGGGCCGACATGAAAAGATGCTCCCTCTAGGTGTCTGTCGATGTAAAAAGCCAGCGATTGTTTAGTGTTGGATTCCCGATAGGCCCGCGCTCCCGCCTTGATGATTTTGCGTGAGAGGGGACGCCCTTTGCCAGTTAAAACTTGAAGCCAGAATATATTTTGCAGGATCAAAGTGAGATCGATGATATAGGTCATAAGTAGTCGCAAGACAACGGCTCTGATCAGTCAGGGTGAGTGGTTTTCTCGTCAGAGATGAGGGAACCTCACGTTTTCTGATACACGTCGTAGACCCATTTGGCCGTCACCACAACTGCAGCGATAGGAATTACGATGGGGGCTGCTGGGCCAGAAAGCGCGGTAACAATGCCTGCTATGCCTCCAATGAGTGAGATTCCAGCAGCTCTAGATATTCCAGTGTTAGGTGTAAACTACAACAAAGACCGAGAAATGCATACAGCTTTTTGGTAGGGCCGCTCTGAGCATTGATATCCGCTCCATCTGTAACGATGTTGGATATTATTGCCTTAAACGAGGGACTCGACAGATACTAAAAACATTAGCGACATCAACAATTGAAGCACTCGCGCTTGAGAAAGACGAATACGAACTTCTTCAGGGTCGTTGAATCGCCAGACCCTGACAATATCAGTATGGATAACTTCGAGACACTGCTGAAGGGTCTTTCCAAAGAAACTTACACTTGATGCAAGTCGGTTCCAGTATTCTGGACGGTTTATTAGGGTATGCACTCCTCAAGAGCCATTGACGTACTCCTTCGGCCAACCCTGTTGAAATCGATTTAGTCCGAGACTTTGACAAGAAACTTGGGCTACATACTCAATAGAAGCCTTGATAGTTACTCGTGGGCTCACCCGTTGAGCGATAGCGGAAACCACGGAAGCATCCTTATAACTCTCATGAACGTGATCGTAAGTGGTTTGTATCAAGTTTTCTAGGCGAGTTTCGTATCCATATTCCGCTTCGAATGCGTGCTCAGGTGGCAAGTACCTGCTGTTGCAGAATTTTGGACTCACTTGATACGGTAACATGTGGCACTGTCAACTCCACAAAATTTTCGAAAGGTTCAATACAGGCTTCTTGGAGTATAGTGGTTGCATTCTGTTCGACCAGCTGAGAAATCTCTTCTTTCGTTTTTTTATCGCGATCCACTCGTTTTAGCATGCGGTTTTCGTGAAGGACCAGGAGGTCGTATTTCGTGAAGACGGCGATGACAGGGACTGGAATATGCACGATAAGCATGATGATCAGCATATTGAGTCTCAAACGCAGCAAGCCTACCGTTTCCAAGTTTCCTTTCAATCTTGAGCTTCAAGAATTGTTCAATACCAGTTTCTAGCAGACGTCCCCCAGCGGTCGGGATATCCAAGCATAACCTTCGAAATGATCTAGGTCTCATGCCGTAAGCATTCTAAAAACACATACCATACGGCATGAACTTTATCCTTGAGAAGAGGCATGTTGTTTCGCCTGTTAATGAATTCCTGGACAATCTTCACATTGGCGTCATCACCTTGCTCAAAACCCTTGCTATCGTGAAGAATAAAATGCGGATTTTCCTGGGATAAGATCTCCCTATCGATATTGGCGTCACCCGGATTGGTGTGAGATACGAGCTAAATGGCTTTTCTTCAATCTTTTACACCGGATGAGTTGTTGCTGAAGCTCACTGCATCATTAACACCAAACGTCTTATTGATCAGACGAGATTTGCCCACGCCTGTCTGCGCGAGGTCGTCAGGGTCTTTGTCGAACTTCAAACAAGTGGAAGAACGGGACCTTTCCCATGACCAGTATCCGGAAGCTGATGCGAGTCGGCCATCAGTTGAGGGATAGAGAGGAGAATGAATGCTCACTTACCGAGGGCAATCACGCAGGATGCTCTCTGTAGTAGGCGTAAGGGCACGCTCCGCATTATCCAGTGATACATTTCTAATGCTTGCGGTTGCTTCGCTGATGGTCCGTTCTATTGGCTATATGGCGATACGTGAGCACAGTCTGAAAGACAACCTGGAGTGACTCACATGGGTAGCACGTGTAGTGAAACCAACGATCAGGTTTACTTTTCCAAACGCTCCGCGCCATTCTAACTAGACGTAAGAAGTGATTTGAAAGAAGGGTACGGATCGTAATACGCACGCCTTGTCCCTTCTGGAGACCCCTGGGTCTGTATGGCCGAGAGTTCTTGAGCATTCACTGTGAACTCCACATCCCTCCAATTCTGTTTTAAGATGTTCTTGTAGCGCAGATGTGCTGTAACTTGGAGAGACAGAACTACAACACTATTCCATCATTAATGGTGGCTTTTCCAATAAAGGCCCGGCGCAAATTTGACTTACGAAGGTCGTTCCAATACGACCCTCATTGTCCTGCATATTCCTGCAGTTCCCTTGTCCTTCAAGTGACCGTTGACCGTTACACTGTCAACCTTAATGTCAAATGATTGAATCCATTTGCTTGAGTTTGGCGACAGTTCAACTGTAACATCTAAGTTATCGGGCATTAAACGAGAATACTATTTCAACTCAATGTCAGAGGCAACGCACCAGTGACCTGAAGTCCATAGTAAACAAGTGGGGAAACTGTGGGGTCGAGTGTCATGGACGAATCAAATAGAATAAAGGGACCGCTCCCGTCTGTCGTCGACTTTTATCAACTAGGAATCGACGCACGTGCAGAGGCGTTTGCCAAAACTGCCAATGCTATAGATTCAATGAGGCAGTGTAAGATCAATGCGTCAACCCCTGTGCCCTGGAGAAGTGATCGTATGACCCAACCTGTCCCAATGTAGGAGACAGTTGTGTTTCTATCGTGTGAATGCTGGTGTCGGGAAACTTGGAATACTTGATTCGCCGAACCTCTCGGAGCGCGCATACAATAGAATCCAAGTAATGGAGGAAATTGAGTCTCCATTCACAATAGACGCCTCAACGACACAAATCAGAATAAACATCTCAAAGTATTCTGTAAAACTTACCGTCACGGGCACAGGCTATGTTGACATTACACAGGCTGCTGCTATACGATGTTCAATACATACCTCAAAGTATCGTAAAGCCTACCGTCACGGTTACAGCAGATAGATCCTAGCCACAAGATGTATAGCTTGTGCTAGAAACAGCATCTTCCTCAGTCACAGTAAGCATAGCTGTGGTCATCCCACGATCCCACATGTTCACAGAGCAGAGTGGGAAGCGAAAGGCAAGCTGGGAAGGCGCATCCCTGATCAACACTGCAATTATTGAGCTCGGGATTCAAATATTGCGCCTTTCTAATTATGGTCTGGCTATTCGAATGGCGGATAGGTATGGGACCGCCCGTTGTTCCAAACGAATACGTCAACATGTACAAACTAGATACGTATGATCGTGAGATACACATACCGCGCGCTGCAATTCACGTATTCTGGTCTGAGGAAACTCTTTTATTGACTATTCTTCGTCCACTAATTTAATGCTATTCTAGACATGTACTATCACAATATTAGAGGTGGTAATGAACGGCTCGGCAAATAGTCTATGGTGACTCAATCTAATCTAAGGTTAGTCGGGCGAAACTCATTTCAGGTTTGCGGGAAATAGTTCTATCTGACCGTTCCACTCAGGTGAATAGTTCGCATAGACTCATGTAGACGGGTCTAGTATGACAGAACCGTTTTCATCTTCGCAACAGATAGTCCTGTGTGACCCTTCGTCGATTAGTTACAAAGCTTGAACGGTAGCCTGAGGCTGTCAACCGTCGCTGGCAGTCGGTAATATCGTTGCGTTGGGCAAGATCATGACTCCATCAGCGAATCTGCATAACCCGGAGACAGGACTATACAGGTCCAACAGAGTTTTTCAGTAAGACCACCCACTGGATTATCTCCACCACCCACATTTCGCCACTTTTTCTGAAACCATGGCGGCCCAAGAACAACTGGTCAAGTAACGTTGGAGGTCAATATCTTTCTTTCTGTGTACATATGTCATCGAATGGGTTGTCAAGGTTTGTTGCATTGCCCTAGGCCTATTCTCGTTGTTTTATTCTATCAGAACTCGTACCGTCTGTGATTCCATTCCAGGTGTACAATCTTCTATACGAGGGTGTGTGTGAGAGATAAAGCCGTAGAGAAACATTTAAGTGATGTACTTAATCCTTCAACGTTTCAACGGTGATAAAAAGCTCCCAGTCCAAGACGTGACATAGAGAGTATAGTGGGATATAGCACTCCTTGAAATGCGATGCAACTGGGCATAGGTACAACTTCGAGTGACAGGATGGTGATAATGGAAGTTGGAAAGCATAGCAGGCCCAGCGGCCCAGTTGCGGGATTTTAGGAATCAGTACACAGGTTTGGATTAACAATTGCTGTATGTAGCAGCACGAACTTTTGCAGCATATCCTATAGGAGGTATATCTTCCATCAAAACAAACGATTGTTGGACGTCAGACGCGATTTGATTCGAATTAAATTCTCGGAGGTAGTCACCGCTCCAAGTTCAGGAAGGTCCAGTCATAAAGCTGGCATGATATCACTGATTATTTAGAAACTTGGATAGTTGAAACTTTGAAGACCTACCATTTCCTGGTGTAGATTCTAGAATACATCATAGGGAGTTGTCGGGAATTGTGCATTCTTCAGAGATCTGTTGATGTGATTTGTGGGCACAGCCGCATCAAAGTAATAGTTCCGGTCTGACCGTTTCGTTGCTCCCAACACAGACGAAGTTTCGACTGATCCCTGTGGTTCATATCCTTCCTTCTTTGCCTCTCTGACCATCCCTGTCTCTCCTTTATTCTAGTTCCGGGCAATGTCCCAGGTGAAGCTGTAGGACACTCACAAGCTTCTCAGGGTGTTTACATTTCTAATCACGACTTTTAGGATCCTGAGGCCTCCCCCAAATGTGGACTTTGTACATGGTAAGTACGTCCGTATTGACACTGGACCAGTTATTAATCATGTTGGATCAGGTTACCCTGGCATTCCTCCCGCAGGTCCTGAAAGGCCACAGGCGGCGGTAAAGGGTGTACGTTGATGTATCGCTGGCACAGTGAACGCGTCTGAAATTTGTAATTTGGCAGACTGTTGAGGTTAGAGCGGGTCCGCAAGGAGCCAAGGCGAAGTGGGTGCGCATCGAGCTTCGGAAAGTGGAGACGCTTCCTGGTGGAGGCGGGGCAAACACGTTCTACGATCATGTTGGTCCTAGCCCTATGAATCTGTGGCAGTCGAGTGAGGAGTATGGTCTTCTACGTTCCGTGAGTTTTATTCATCTCCTTCCTAATATCTTTCTCTGATATCCTGCAGCACGATTTTCCCTTTTCCATCCGGATACCCGAAGCTATACCACCTAGTGTTGCATTGGAAGGACGAGGTGAGATTATATCGCTAGGAATTTGTTATATAACCATTCATGATGTTATCAGCTGGTATTCAATACGAACTTGTTGCGAGCCTCTGCACTCAGGGCAAGAAGTGAGTGCAGATTGTAATCGCCTTCTGATTCACGTTCAAGTCTACTCCACAGAGGCTTCTTTCGCAAGCGGAAGTCGGTAGTCGTTTCCACCTCAGCAGCAGTAATCATTGACAAGCATGATCTACACTCGACATGGCCAGTTTACTCGCAGCCCGATACACGACAGAGAATTCAAAATGGCGTAACTCTTGTCCTGAATCGAAACCAGAATTGTTTTGGACCCGGAGATCGTATTTCCATAATGGCGCTTTTAAAGTCTGACACCCTTTCTGACACTGTTCTTCGGGGTTTCGAGCTTACGCTGAGAGAATGCACGAGGTATAATCCAGGGTCTCAACCAGGCAAGAAAGCTCCTCCATCTCAGGAGAAAACCGTAGTACTTTGCGACAGCAAACTGGCAATCAATGGCACCCTCTTTCCCGGCCAAGAATATCGCGGAGAGCTGTCCTGCGCACTTTCGGAGAATCATACGACAACAACCCTCAACTCGGCCAGGCACATCGACGTTAACTATACTTTGTTTGTCAGGGCGATTATCGACGGTATTCCACCACTCGAGTATGAGCTCCCTGTGATAATATCTAACTGGCAAAGGTCAGTTGTATAGGATTTTCTATGTTTTGAACATCACATAACCTATTTCTTCCAGAGTTGTATCTTTGGAAGCAGTGAAGTATGTACAGACTGTTAAGATTCACCACTTCACTAACTTTCGCGAACAGACGGATTGGACCTACCCCTGGACTTTCTCTCATGCCCGTTCAACCTGTCTACCAAGCCGTCACACGTACATCCCCCACCGCTGCAACGCTACCTCTATCGAAGGACAACTATGGTCGTGATTCACCCGCTCCCAACTTCAGCTCACTTCCTGGAAAAACGGGTTATTCTGGGTCTGCCAAACTTGATGAAATGGGTGGTTATGGATTCAGTACGAATCCTACGCATGCCTATAATGATATTGTCAGCTCGGCAGATGACTTTACCAGTCGACCTCCGGCTCCTACGTCCAATACAACCGTCCCAGGAAGGAGGCCAGATTCTGCTGGTGCTACCCCGGCCAAGAGACTTACCGTCACCAATTACCCGTCCGAGACTTCGCAGCCGGATGACAACTACCAACGCGCTGGTTCCACTCCAAACACTTCGAATGCGGCGACAGCTGCGGCTATAGCGGCTTTGAATGCGGCAAATGCAGGATCGGTAGCTGGAAGTGCCTCTGGTACAGCCAATCGTACTTATATGACCGCAGAGGAAGAAAAGCAACGTTTGTATGAAATTGCCAGAGCAAAGGCAGAAAGAGCCCAAGGTCTTACATTTGCAAGGACGCAAACACCTGTACGCTTCACCCTCTCTTCTTTCTTGGATCATGCTGACTTCTGGACAGCCGCCTCAACAAACCGTGTCTCCTCCTTCATCCCCACCCCAACCTCCTCAACCCACTGCCACACCTCCAAGGAACTGGCTTACTGCGGAAGAAGAAAAAACCCGGCTCTTTAACAAGGCGCAGGCTGCAGTGTTGAAGAAGACTCAAGGCATCGACGCTGATCCCAACTCTACACCTTCGATGCATGCAAGGAGTGACTCGGATGGTGGCAGAGGTGCAGATCTTTCGCGCCAGGGGTCCACCAGCAAGGTACATCTTCCAGGAAGGAAAAATACAGCAGCAGAACTGTACTCTGAAGCGATGGCTGCTCGTGATAAGGCAATGGCAAACACGTCGTCCCAGAGACAAGCAACTAGAGCTCCCGTGCCCCAGTACCTTACGGCCGAACAAGAGAAAGCTGCCCTCAAGAGATATCATGCAGCCAAGGAGGCTGTGGATCGTGTCCAGAATTCAGAATATCCTACAGCAGAGGATGCAGACAGTCTACAGTCTGGTAGTGGCCCTGTTGCGTATGAAGCTCTGTATCCTGATACAAAGGTCGCTTCCTCCTCTGCGCCTCCTCCAGCACCTGCGAATGACCTGCCACCGACATTCGACTCGATACCCGCCAATCTCATACCCATGTCTCACCTTCCAGAGAAGGAGAGACTGCGTCGAGCTTATGAAGAGCAAGACGCTGCGGCTTTAGCCCGCCAACAAAGCGCAGCTGCATTAAATGCATCTCCACCCCCATTCTCCCAGGCAGCACCAGCGTCTGTCGGGGTTCCCAATGCCCTTCAAGAGAAGGAGATGCTTCGCCGGAAGTTTGAGGCCCAGGATGCTCAAGCGATGAACGCTGCCGTGCCTGTTTACCCTTCAACCCCTCAACCGCCCCCGCGCAGCAACTCCGTCAATACGACCAACACCGTGCCAGGATATACTCTGCAACCACCGCCACGCAGCAACTCAGTGAACACGACCACAAGCCGCACGCCATCAGGGACCGCTCGTGGTCCACGACCTGCACCAACACCGCCTTCATCCCCAGGGCGCGTTCTCACCGCAGCTGAGGAAAAGGCTCTCCTCCGCGCTAAATATGCTGCGCAAGACGCCAGATCTCAGCAGCAGCCACCTCATGAAAATGGTGTTGGCTCCTCACAGCCTACTTCCAGTACTGCCATGACACCATCTACCCCGCCACCGCCACCGCCTCTCTTACCCCGCCCTCCAGCTGAGTATATTCAAGAAACTCAAGAAGAAGACGCACGGGTGTCAAGGTTTGCCATGAACGGCAACATCCCAATAGATGATCATCATGATCATCCCGTGCCATTCAAGATGCCAAACGGCTCTTCGCAGGCTCTGGACGTGCGGCCAGTCTCGCCCTTCAGTGCAGGATTCGACTCGATACCCCCGCCACCTCCATTGCCTCCTAAACCAGCTGGGGAATAAGTAATTCGGGATCTAATACCAAGCCTTTCATTTGTCTCGTTTCTCATTTATCATCTTTATAACGTTTTCTCCTTCTATACATTCACCAGCTCTGGCCTTAACTATATCTAACCTTCCATATTTTGCTCTTCGACTTTTTTTGCCTTTTCTCTTTTTTTTCCGTTCAGAATCGTCAATAACATGCTCAACTCTTGTTTTGGCTGCAACACTTATGCAACAGTTCGACATTCATTACCCAAAATACATTATACTTTACATGCACTGGTTTTGCTACATACACCTACATAGGATGATACGAGGTAGGATTGAAGCCTGCTATCTGCGAGCGGGGTGTAGATGTACAAGAGGTGTTGGAGGTGTGACTTGTGGAATCGATCTTCGGATACTTACTTGTATAAAGAGTGGGGTAGTTAAGAAATGGTGTTATTTATTTCGCCTTCGTTTTGTGGGTTTTGTAGCCGATTCAGCCTCATTCATGTTAGCATCCGGCTCCATTGACAATATTGGCGGTGGAATACACAGCTCCGAGGCATCTGATTTGCGTTTTGGTGGAGCAGGTGTGGGTTTGATACGAATACCGGGTATGGGAGCACCTTGTTGATGTGGTGAAAGTGATGCTTGCGATGCTAAAAGAGTGTGTGATGAAGCTTGCTGAAGATCATCCATCGTCTCGTCGGCTGCAAAAGCCGTGTTATCTGTCCCAGTAGTTGCATCAAAGGAGTTAAGAAACGAGTCAAAGTCGAAAATAGAGGAGGGATGAGGAAGCGAAGACGCAGACTCTGGGTTCACAATCGGGGGCGCAGGCGGCTCGGGGTGCAGATCGGACTGTGTTGCGCTCGTCCCAAGAGGAAGATTGCTAGTGGTGGGAGACGAGTTTGCAGATTCAGACACGGGATCAAGATTTTGAGGGTCGAGGCCAAGGCCACGAATGAAAGTGTCAAGATCAGCACTCATCGCGTTGACGTCATGGTTGATATCCTCTGTCGCCTTCCAGTGTTTAGAAATATTCCCCAGGTTGCTGTCCGGAACACCTAATTGGTGAGTATCCTCGAAAGACAACAAGCCATCGGGCGGTGCTGGGGTAGCTGACGTGGGCTGTGGTGCGGAGATGGGATTGATGAATTGAGCAAAAAGGTCAGAGGCTGGAGCGTATGGCATGATTTGTGATGACGGAGGGGCAGAGTTGGCGGTGGTTGACGGGATTGGTTCTATACTGGGTATGGTGGATATCAATTGTTGAATTTGGGTCGGCGTCAGGTGGTTCAAGATGGATTGTATGTCAATGCCCCCTTGAGGGCGGGTAGGAGTAACAGATCGCTCGATTGCGTCGGGGTGAGAGAAAGTGGTAGGACTTGGCGTCGGGACGGTGGGTGTTGGGGCAGATGATTGGTGCTCGGATATAGGGTCATATGGTCCAAAGAATGATTCGTCTTCGCTCGGACTCGGGGAGTCAATGGATCTAGGCGTTTCAATTATAGGATAACCTAGAGAAGGATGAGCGGAAAACAAGAAGAAAAACACATCGACGACGTACTTTGGTCAAGCTGGTCCTGTGATCCATCAACGGTGCTCCGCCTTGAAACATCTGCCTCATCCTCGACCGTCACCTTTCCCCTCCGACCATCTTCAATCAGAAAACGTGACTGTCGATGAGGAACGACAGCGCATGAGTTGTCCATAATATCATCCGTGTGTGGACTCGACCGGCTCCCGAATACACCAGCTAGAAATTTCACAATTCTGTTGATCGTGTCCTGCTGTTTCTGATGCCTTTGTCGCGCCTCCATAGCATCCTGCCATAATATCTGGTTCGACTGTTTGAGTTCATTTAACTCAGAGGATATAGTTGCTTGATGGCGCTTGATGGCTGTAACAGCATTCAGAATGGAATGGACGTCCATGACTTGACCCGGGGCTTGTAACGGCGCGACTGGTGCTGGGGCAACAGGCTCTCGCAAATCCATCATGGCGTCCTCCCCATGCGCTGGCTGTTTCTTTCTCTGGATGAGACAGAGAAGGTCAGGTTGGCCACGAAGGAAATTGGCATGAGCGAAGTTCCAGTGTTCTGTGTCTGAATCACTTTTCAAAACACCTTGTTGTAGGTGTGGTATTTTGTGAAACCCGTACATATTCAATTGCCGAACAAAAGATGCAAAGTTTTGGTGTTTGAACCACCGACCAAGAACTTCACGAGCGAACCGTTCATGATCCAATACTGAAGCATTCAAATTGAGCAATCGGAACAGGAAGCCAAGAACAAAGCAACACACCAAAGAATGAGTCCCCAGCATCTGACCAGCGGATTAAGTCTGCATTCTTGGGATCGTTCACCATCCTACGAGTATATTGGTTAGAACTATTCTGTAGAAAAAATAGCTGAAGTTACTCATGTAGTTTTTGCAGAAATGCTGGTACAGCCTGCCTTGAAGGCCTTTGTACCATGCCAGAGGCACCGCGGCGGGTTAGAGCCACCTGTCCGGTTGCCATGATAGTCAGTGAAAGTGGGAGGCAAGCTAAGGAGCTATGGCTCAGGTACTCGTAAGTTATCTCATCTCAGAAGCTGTTGCCAAACACAAACAAATACATTTAGATCATGGAAGTCGACTGGCACTTGCCACTGGAGCTGGTGCTGACTCGAAGAAGTCTATATTCTTCTCTGTGTCTTTGTAATGCGTATCACTTTTCCAGGCCGAAAGATGCATGTTACACCCATTATGGTCACTCACCGATTATCACACCTGTTACCAATGACCTCTGGCCAAGGAAAGCTTTCTATAAAAACGGAGCCCGACGCTTCATTTTTCATCAAAACCACCATGCTTGTTTCTACGCTCGAGGATAATATCCTTTTCGGTCTTCTGTTTCTGATCTCACGCCTTGTCTCTCTTCTCTACGTTCGCAGATAGGCTTATTTGGATCTTACGACGCTTACCATGGGTTAATTGCGGACGCTTCTCAACCTCGACAGTCCAATCAAAGTTGATACACACGTTTTCGGGAAGTATAACGAGTTTTTCCCTAGTTCTATGAGTTGCGCCAGGCCACTTTTGTCCGCCTTGTAGTGACCTGACAAAAGTGAGAAGCGGGTCATTGTGAGGGGTTTGAATGAACAGAAAAAGGCCGCAATTGATTTCCAATGAAAGTGAGCTCGTTAACAGCAAGGATCGATTACAGAACTCTCATCTTTTACTTCTATCTACGGGTCCGATGCCAATCTACTACTAGTGGCTGAAGTCCTTGACCTCATTTTTTCCGAGATAGACGACATTCTGGACTTATTGAGCATTATTATCAGCTGCGAGCGCTACTAGGAAATTGGAAGGCGACACCTCGAGAAGTTGCTTGAAAAAATGTCGTCATCTCATGGGCAGGCGACTATGCAGAGGTGGGCGATATACCCCAAGGCATGATCACGGATTATGAAGTCGAAGACATAGAAGATATTTTGTATTACGAGGGTGATTCACCGACAGAGGACATTATAACAGAAGCCACGCAAACTCGTTGTGAGCCATATCATGCCTTAAAACTGGAAGCCACGAAATGCGAATCCTGGTTGACCATGTGCAAATGGAGTTCTGACAGCATGACCTAGCTTGGACTCTTCGCCTTGGGCATTCACCGCCTACTGGATGATCTGATTAAGATTTAAGACCGCCACACCCAATGATTTCTACAGTGGACGGGTCGTTCTTCGCAATTTGACCACAAAAGAGTATGTCCGCGGCACCGCCATCCTTGACCGTATGAAATCGAATTTAAAATCTCGACCATGGCTCGAAGATGTTTCTTTCGAGCATATCTTGGACATTCGCATCAGCTGGCCCAGTGACCCGTCTCTCGCACTAGCCTACGATGGAAATCTTCAAATCCATCGGGGAGTTTAGGCTGGCCATAGGTTCGATGTGGCTGGTATCAACAATGTAGAAGGGGAGTATGCAGAAGATGGATGGAAGGACTTATCGGCGAGGTCATGAATGAGATGATAGAGGTCTGGGAAGCTGAGGAACTTGTCTCAACCTAGCCAGTTATAGCTCTAATATCCCGCCCGGTATTTGTTATTATTCATGTTCAATTTGAAGAAATCAGCCAAATCAAACGTGAAATCCGACATCATCTGATACCTTCGCGGTTCATCGTGGGTTCTCCGCGCGAAACATTGATCAAAGAGTATATATACCATGTATATCACCTCAGACTACCTCTACGTCCTATTTGATTCTTCTTTCACGTGCTTCCGCCCAGTGGGCAAGGAAGTCCGCATCTCCCGAAATCCTTATACTCAGGCAGCGCTGCAGCTTGCAAGTCGTCCGCACTGCACACACTTAACTTGCAATCGTAGGACCCGTTTTAACTCAGCACAAACATTTGGCATGAATCACCCATATACCAGCTCAGCAGGGTATATCTACGCGAATGAGGTAAATGTCCGTTTAGCCGCCTGTGAGAGGCAACGAATAATACATCTCGTATTCCGCTTCTCAGCACCTGCAGTTTCGTTCCGCCCAACGAACCTTCGGGCCGTATGAGCACATGAAAAGCCTGGTGCCCGTGAGTAGCGCTTTCAATTTCGCTCGCAATGTAGGCCCAACTGTCTTCTAGATGGATTCAGTCGCCTCTCTCCCCGCTGCATGGCCTCCTCCCCTGCCAGCCAGAGTCAACGATGCTGGATCCGCAATGTCGGACACTATTTTGCACAGAAAAACAAGACTGAGAAGAGGCCGTCTGTGGAAGGAGAGGCCTGGGCCATGGGTGAGTTAGCCTTTCTTGTATGTAAAGTGTGTTAGAACTCAGAAGTCCAACCACCAGGTTCGATTAGGTAGCGCTCTGAGGACAGTAAAGAAGCGCTTTTCGGAAATGTTTGAAGTCTTGCTACCAGGAATGATGCACAACGGTTCGCGCTTTGGCTAGATCGAAGTCTATAAAAATCACATGTGCATTCCTTCGTTTTGTTACGGGCATTTTTCATGCGATACCGAGTTCTTACAACTTGGGAAATTCACCCAGTATATTTAATTTAACAAGAGCCGTATTATTTGAAGACAGCCTACAAGCACAACTGGAAATATAAATGCAGAAATATCGAGCAACAAATGACGCACTAACCATGCTCTCATCAGTGTGTCGGCACCTTCAAATGGATTGGAGATGGCGGCGGGCTCTGCCAATCGCGGTCAGGACGAGAACTTGCCCTTTGCGCCATGATACGATTATAAACGCAGAGCGCTCGGTCACGAAGAGACTGAGATGACTGAATATAATGCTCTAAATCTTCAGTCCCTGCTCGCCGCAAACTACCGGCCTGAGGAGCGATATCAACAATGCTTCCTAACGCACGCTCCGCCATTTCCACTGGCAACTCGTGGGTGAGGTCATTCAGAAGGTTAAGAAGCCGCTCAATGGTGACACTGGAAAGGGGACATCCTCCTGACTCGCGTTCCCAGGCCAGAATTTCGTGGAGCGCTCCAACTAGCAAGACCTCAGACCCTTTCGACATGGAATAGCCGGAGGTTGAGAGAGGAAGACATATGGTCTCAAGCCGCTGATCTATGATAGACGATTGAAAAACCTCGACTTCGACAGCGTATGACTTTAATGTGGCTATAAGCTCCACAAGTCCTACAGTTGATCCTTTATCCTCAATGATTGCTTCCAGTATTGAGGCTAAGGAGCTAAATGGGCCCTCGACTCGCGTAGTGAGTGACATTAAACGACGCGATAAGTACTTGTCTGTCTTTTGGGGCGGCATTTTAACATGGACGGTGACGGTAGTAGCCGGGGATGCGTCTAGTATGTCGAGTAAATCTGATATCGGCTGGAGCTCCCGGCAGATATATAGGTAAATTGCGCTTTGCGGGTCGATGGGTTTCTCGTTGGCGTTTGCAGTCGTAACTTTCCCCATGGAGAACTTATCTGTCGACAATGG
This sequence comes from Tephrocybe sp. 9980TJB, assembly GCA_018220975.1. Taxonomy (NCBI): domain Eukaryota; kingdom Fungi; phylum Basidiomycota; class Agaricomycetes; order Agaricales; family Lyophyllaceae; genus Tephrocybe; species Tephrocybe sp. 9980TJB. The sequence goes on from JABAJU010000055.1 coordinate 28,382, forward strand.
TCTGAAGGTCTTTGTTCCAGAATGGAACAATCGACGTAGAGGCACTTCCTCCGTAAGTGGAAACCAAGTTCTAGACAGGTCTCGAGGGCGGCTGTGCGCAGTAGAAGATCCTGAGTCGGGGATCGGCGGATAGACCCCGTGGAGGCGTAGGTACGCAAGCACTTGATGGGCATGGAGCTTTAGCTCAAAGGCTCCGGATGAAGCTAGAACACCTTCATATGATATACGAAGTCCGGACGGGGGTAGTGAATAATACCACGAGAGAAGTGGTAGATGATGTGTTTTAGGAAGAATCTGACGCATCTCCTCCAACCAAAGGTTAAGAATAACAGTTTTCGATTCCACGACGCTGAAATAGACCTTTAGCAAGGTCGCTATGTCGTCTTTGTGGTCGCTTAAAATGTCCTTCGACTCCTGTAATACATCCTCGAGAATTTGCCGCATGTCGTCAATATCTCTTAGGGCTTCATCAGCTTTTTGTGAGAGGTCGCGAAACCCGCTGTTTGAACACCGGTACTGCATCTTCGGTATCTCAGAAAGAAGAGAGCGACGCCCAAACACTGCTTCTGCGCATACTGATTTAGTGGCCAGCACCCCATCATCCTGCCATTGACCCGCAATTATCTCGTCAAGTTCGATATTATTCGACTCGGAGCAGTTGAAAAATTCGGGTATAGATGAAATAGCCAGCAGAGCATCAACGCAAAGCGTTGCTCGCAATTGTCGAGCCTTCCGATCTAAGTGGCCGGTAGCGGAGCAACTCTTCAACAGGTGGCTAATCCTGGATTCAAGAACCTGCGCCATTCCAACACCCTTTGATAGGAACACTCTCCACGCAATACATCCATCCTTTGAGCTAAGAAGTCCAGGAATGCTATGCACTAGCTCCTGCATTTCTCGGTCGTCGGTCGTCCTATCATAGACCCAGGCAACGGACTGCGTTTTTTGATGAAGAGAAATATCGAAGGGGGGGGATGCGAGTGCTTCGCGAGCTTCTGACAAGCTACCGGGCTTTACTGGACCAATGACAAGGGCGGAGCGCCGTTGCATTATGTGCCAAAGAAGAGATGAGAAGGGTGTCTCATAAGGGGCAGAATAGTCAAGAAGAGGTGCGATGGTCGCTACGCCATAAAATGTCAAGAAACAAATGACAATAGCTATCACAGCCAACGCTGTAGCCATACTGATGCTCCATAAGAACGTGCATAGACCGGCAAAGAAAAGGATTAGAGAGAGGTGTAGAAGAGTTGGAATAATCTCGACTACGTCGTTCATCTTCCACTTCACGCTCCCAGCAAACATGATGCCTCGAATGGTGGCACGTCTTTGAGGTTGATTCGTTTGCTGTATTCTTCGTGAATAGTCTCTGATCCATTTTTGAACCAGTGTGACGCACAGGGCTGCCGCAAGGCTGCATGTAAGGCTAAGAAACCATAGGACGTTGATGAGGATTGCTGAGGCCGGTGGCTTGGATGCGGTAGTGGGTAGAGCAGTGGGAAGTTGTATGGCCGATGTATTGAGAGACGCGGTAACTATCTGCAAAGCCAAGATTTGTGCAAGCAATTCCTCTGCACCGACATTAGAATCTGTCTCAAGAAGTTTATAGCTATCTATAATGAAAGCTGTAACTGTCGCAGAAAAAAGGCCCGCCTGTAATTGCAAGACAAATTTAACATCGACACGAGGGATAAACCAATTGCGCTCACGAAAATTAAGGTACTGTCCATATCAGCCTTCCATGTTTCGGTGGTGTTTGTATCGTATTGCTCTGCCTCGGTTACATAGATGGACCAAAATTTCTGAGCCCGTTCATCATAACCGCGATCTTTGAGAGAAAACATACGTAGGTCAGTTCCATGAAAAGAACAGGCTGTGGTCACAAACCTGGTGTCGTCATTGTCAAGTATGTATACTTGATTCGGATTGCAACACCAAAGTCAGAAGTTGTTCGTTGGGAATGCGAAAAGAAAGCGCATGGAAACAATCGTTATAATTCCCTGAAGGCGCTTCGTCCACAAGGTGGTCAACGCCATCTCCAACGTGTTATAGGCAAGTTATTAGTTAAGGTGTCTAAAAAGATGCAGTCGTGGACATGGTGGTCGCGTGATGATTGATTGATGAAAGGTGGCTGTGCCACTGAACAGGGGTTCTCTTCAACCTAGGCTTCCATGGCACTAGGTTCCCATCTTCAAGAACGGAGAGATTCCCTCCGTAGTGAACATATCAGGTGGTAAGCCTATTTTCTGTCTTTTTGCGTCAGTTACACTGAAGCTACACAAAGTGACTTGAAACCAAGTTCCAGGTAACCTGTTGCACACTACTTACATTAAGATAAGCTCAATGTATGGATCAGGTGTCATCATAAGAAGTGCCATCGAAGCCTTTCATATATTGATTTCAAATAATTGTGGATGGAAGGTCACCGTCATAATAATCCTTTGTGAGATTTCCGGAAGCTGAAGTTCACGCTTCTAAATACCCTATGTCCCTGACATTCAATCTTTTCATGGGGTTCGTGGGGGATAAGGCCTTGATTTGTCAATTTCTTAATATCACACAGGCTGATTAGGGCGTGCACCTCGCATCAGCTCCTGGCGCCTATAGCCTTGGAATTAAATCTACCACCAACCATGAGGCAAATGCATCTGGAAGCTCTGTTGCCTGGCACCTACCTCATGCGCAAAGCATGGATATAAACGAGGCTTGTTCTGCTCCTCCAGAAGGACGCGCTTCTACTCGACCAATTATTCTGTCTGCTCACGTTCTGACTGCATACCCGCTGCCTCCTTCAACCATGAAGGGCATATTGTCTTCTTTTAGGGCATCGAAGTGGATGAAGGAAGTTAGACAGGGAGATGTCTTGATGAATGATCCTAGGCCAACCGATCTCGTTGTAGTGTTCGTCCATTCCTGCATTCTTGGTCTGAATTTATTTTGATGTATCTATCTTCATTCTTCAGAGTTATGGGAGCTACTGGGTCTGGCAAAAGCACTGTATAGTCCATTTCCAAACCACAAACCTTCGGTCCGACATGTAGACGATGTGTTTTAGTTTATCAACACTCTCTTCGGTCAAGACAATGTGGCATCCGTCAGCCATGGCCTGAAATCGCACACCTCAGTTGTTCAAGCTTATCATTTGGACGATCCCGAATTCCCCGACAATCGTATCATCATCGTCGATACCCCAGGGTTTGATGACACCTTTCTGAGTGATCGAGAAATTCTCAGTCGAATTGGCGTCTGGCTTGCGCACTCGTGAGTTGTTTGATGGGTTCTATATACATTGGAGATTTGATACGCTGATCATCTACATTTCAGTTATCAGAACAAAATGAAGCTTGCGGGAATAATTTATCTGTACGATATCAGCCACACGAGATGGGAAGGTTCCATGCGACGGAATTTCGAAGTTTTTGAAAAGTTGTGCGGTGCAGTGGCAAGCAGAAAAGTGGTCCTGGTAACGACTATGTGGGACAAGGTGTCACGTGAAGAAGGAGAACGAAGGGAAAATGAACTGAGAGATGAATATTGGCGCAAGATGTTGGACGACGGTTCTATGATACATAGGGCGGGAGGCTTGAGAAACAAAATGTGGGCTCAAGACACCGTCGACTATCTCCTCGCGAAAGAAGCCTATTATCCACTCCAAATTCAGCGAGAATTGGTCGAAGTCAATAAGACGCTACAGGAGACTGAGGCTGGTAGTCATTTGGCCTTCCTGCTGACAGATTCTTTGAAATTATACAGGGCTAAGGTGACAAGGCTTCGATCTTTGAGCGCTTTGGATGTAGGATCCGACCCAGAAATAGTAAAGGAGATGTTGGAGACGAATGACAAGATTCTGGATATCTTGCGACAGATTAACGGTCTCAAGATTCCTCTTACTCGGAAAGTTCAGTTTCTGTTCAGACGCTGAGTAAGTCCTGAGTCCTAAGTGATGTTTGTGCTCTTACCCCCACCATTAGGGTCCCCTCCGCGCACAAGTTTCTGTGTATTAGCCCCTACTCACAAATACTGTGTGCGCTCTATTTTTCCCTTCGCATTGCAATCCGCTGTACGCTGTACATATCAACCTATGAATTGATGAATTCACCAGGATAAAACTTGATACAATGAAGTGTCTCATTTAAAACTTAGAATCTATCTACAATTGCGCCTCGACTGCGACGATCCTCTCCATTATGCATCAACAGGAGGGGGTGTCTGATATCATGAGCAGTTGTCGCAGTGAAACTTAAAACTTCTCCTCGTGTAATGCATGAGGCAGATGTCTGCCAGTATTATATTGAGGTGTTGCATGTACTTTCCGATTCTACAGCTTCGCTATCCTGTAGACGCGTTTCGCTTGAGTTCGACCTCCCACGAACCGCTTTTTCAAATTTCAAATGGGGGCATGTCATTCGCTGCGAGAAAGGCCAGAAGGGGTGTGGAAAGCGGATATCAAGGCAGATGACCAGTTTCTTGCCGATCCTAAAAAGACAGACCTTGTTATTGCGTATGTGTCCGTTTGACATTTTACTTTCATTGAATTCACTAAATGCACCTTTTTTTTTTTTAACTCTTTGACAGAATCATGGGCGCAACTGGATCAGGAAAAAGCACGGTATACTATTTATTTATCAATGAATAGTTTTCGGTTACACTGATACTTGATATGGTGGGTCTAAGTTCATCAACTCCCTTGTCGGCAGAACGGTTGCGATTCCAGGTCACAGTCTGAAATCGCAGACAACTCATGTGAAAGCATATCCATTACCAGGCGACGTGTTTTCAAAGCCTCGTACTGTCGTGGTCGATACACCAGGCTTCGACGACACTCTTGTCAGCGACCGTGAAATTTTGAGACGTATTGCTGTATGGTTGGCTATGTCGTGAGCATGAAGCTACATCGTAACATCTGCTAGCCCTCACGGAAACATTGCAGATATGAGGCTGATATGAAGCTCACCGGGATTATATATCTCTACGATATCAGCCACAATAGATGGGAAGCCTCATCAGGAAAAAACCTTCAACTCTTCGAGAAATTGTGTGGACAAGCAGCAGCGAAGAAGGTTGTTTTTGCCACCACAATGTGGGACAAAGTCACTCAGGAGAAAGGGGCTAGGCGTGAACAACAGTTGCAAGGAGACATGTGGAAAGAGATGATTGAACGTGGATCCGTCATGCATCGAGTTGACACACCAAACTCAGCTCAAGCTATAATTGACCTTCTTGTCGAGAAAAATGATTTCCATCCCGTCAAGATACAGCGAGAGATGGTTGACGGAAATAAACTCCTACGCGAAACTAAAGCAGGTCGCGTGAGGGGAAGATGTGCCGGAGACCAATAACTTGAAATTTTCTTCCGAGTAGTAGTGAGTACATACATACCCTTGTAATGAAATCAGCAGTGTCCCAGTTCTCTTCAGGCTAAAGAAAAAAGAGTGTCTATAATCTTGATAGCCCACCGCGAGGGTCGAACTCGCAGCCTTCAGATGTGCACTGCCTATTCAGTAAGAGTCTGACGCTCTATCCGATTGAGCTAGGCGGGCACGAAGGCTATGCCGTTAATGTCAATATTTCAGCGCCTCTCCCGTTACTCGGGCCGCCTTCCTATCGCCTAATCAAAGGAGATACACAGCTAAGGTGTAAAGAATGTCATCGATAGAGGCCAAAGGAGCAGTAGAACAGCGTCCCGTTATCTGTTCCAGGTAGAATAATCTTTGAAAAGCGATTGAGATTGAAAGTCGCAGCCACACGCCCAAAACGTTTCGTCTATTGTCATGAATTGTATCCCAATCATAGCCAAAACAGATTACGGCGCGGTCATCTTCGGACTTGTGGCCTCTTCAACGTGCCATTCAGACGGCAGATAGATGTCGAAAGAGAAAGAGCCAAGTGGCAAGGACACGGTGGTGTGTGGTGAACGTTGAGCATAATGCCACCTAATGCTACGCACGGGACCGAGTGAGTCACCTGATTGATTAAAATCCCATCTCATCTCACAAGGAGCTCCTCATCTTTTCAATCTTCTCTGTCTCTGCATTGACGTATAATCTATGGCCACGACTGCGACAAACGTACAAACCCAACCAACAGCGCGTGGAGCGGCCAAGAGAGGCGGAAAAGCTCGCGGTGGAGGTAGCCAAAGTCGAGGCGGACGCGGAAAGGAAAAGGCAGCTACACCAGCGCCTCCTTTGGCACTGGAAGTAAAGGAAGAGGAACAAGAAAAAGCTATCGATGATGGTGAGGCTGCGGATGATTCGGACATGTGTTGGATCTGCGCAGAACCCGTCAAGTATTACTCCGTCTCGGAATGTAACCACCGCACATGCCATGTGTGTGCACTGCGTCTACGAGCACTATACAAGAAGTTGGAATGTACCTTCTGCAAGGTACGCCATTCATTTCTTTGTTGTACCTCCGAAAATCTTACATATCAATTACTAGGAACCTCAACCCAGTGTGATCTTCACGGCGTCTCCAGAAGAGCCATACTCGTCATACACATTGACTTCGATGCAGTTCAAAGACGCAAAACTCTCGATATATTTTGAGACGCAGGAGATGATGGAGGAAACTCTCCTGCTCCTTCGATTCAATTGCCCTGATCCTGATTGCCCCTACATTGGAAACGGCTGGGGCGATCTAAAATTGCATGTACGAGCTACGCATGGAAAACTCATGTGGTGAGCCTAATGGCGTTGCTCCTTTTCTATGTGTTAACTGTCCGATGTAGTGATTTATGCATTCGGTCAAAGAAAGTCTTCGCACATGAACACGCTTTATATCCTCCGAATCTTCTTCCCCAGCATCTTCCATCATTATATCACCACCGTACGCATGGCAAGCCAATACCAAAGGACCAGATAGAGGGTGGCATCCATCCTCTTTGCGAGTTCTGTCGCGAGTGCTTCTTTAGTGATGATGAACTTTATTCACATATGAGGGAGAGACACGAAGAGTGCTTTGTCTGCAAGCGCAATGAAGTCAGGGACCAATAGTAAGCGACTTCTTTCAGTCAGCTTTGAAGATGAAACTGACAACATCATGGAGCTTTCAAAATTACGAAAGTTTGGTTGGTAGCTTTCATCATCTTCACGGTGATCGTCGAACATTAACAAGCTATATAGGAAGCTCACTTCAACAAAGCACATCACCCATGCGCGCAGTCCGAGTGCCTTGCCCGTAAATTCGTCGTTTTCAACACTCCTTTAGACTTACAAGCGCACATGGTTGATGAGCACGGTTCCGGAATGTCCACACGAGATAAAAGAGACGCCCGACGGGTCCAGGCTGACTTTGAATTTGAGGATGTTAGTGCAGGAGGGCGCCACGGACGTCGCGGCGGTGCACCAAGGGATCGCGAGCGCGCGCAACCGCCCCCTCAAAGACAGATACAACCCGAGCCTGCACCACCACCACCACCTGCTATTGTTAGACCTCCCGGTCCAGGACGCCGTCAAGGTTTTGGTGCCAGTTTGACCGCTGAGGGTAGACCGTCACCTCCGAGCAATGTCACTCCTAACCACAGTCGTCCACCATCTCCGCCTCCAAGTGATATGGATCCTGAATCCCTTCAGTAAGTATCCGTGGCACAGGTGGACTAGAACCCTGATTTTGACTTTTCGCAGGCGACAAGAGATGATTTTTGCGCGATTGCAGTCTTTTGCGACGAATCCTGCCACTGCCCTCCCTGTGGTCAGAGCTTCCATCCGTGGCTACCGTGCTTCAGAATCGAGCGCCAAGGATCTGATATCCACGATATGGAACGTTCTTGATCAACACTTGGAGTACACGGCTAGTATTGTGAATGCGTTTGTTGATCTTCTTGATTCGGAAGAGAAGAAACAGGATCTGTTGGGCTCATGGAGAGGATTTGAAATCGAGGTTCGTCAATCATTTCCTTCTCGTCATAAGCAGGGATTATAATGATTTCTTCAGCGACGTCGAGAATTCCCCGACTTAATTCCTACAGCCGTTGCAGCGTCAGGCACAGGAGGCTACGCCGCAATTACCACAGGGCGAGTCCTCAACGCCAAACATGCAACTGCAACGCGGTCTTCCAAGCATTCTTCTCGTCAAGTGTGGGACCGTGTCGCTCAAGCTGCCAGTTCTGGCCCATCGCTCGCCAAGCCTGTCTCCAAACCCGCCATCGAAAAGTTCCCCGCTCTATCCTCATCAAGCGCTGCTGGTCCTTCTCAGACACCCGCATTTCGCCAGGGCCAACGTAACACCCCATGGTCAGCAAGTGGTAGTGGTAGCCTCCCGCCACCGTCTATGTCCATGCCGACACCTGCTCAGGCGTCCTCTTCCCATCTCACAATCATCCCCTCCAAGCCTCAACCAGGGCGAACTGGTCCTCGGGCCCCGCCACCAAAGCTCTCGAATGCCGCATTTCCGGAACTGCCGACTTCTGCGCCAACGAGAGTGAAGGCACCCGTAAAGGGAAATGTATCGCTGCAGAACATTCTGGGGAACCCAGCGCCTCCTTCAGTGCCAGCATGGTCAACAGGCTCAGGGCCGTCGGCTACAGATCCTCCAGGAGTTGTGGCAGACAGTGGGACAGATAGTGGAGAGGCACCGAGCGCCGGGAAGGGAAAGAAAGGAAAGGGAAAGCAAAAGCAGACACTTTTCACCCTTGGTTCGTTCCCAACGTAGAGTTCAAGATGCTACGTTTGCGAGACCCTTTGAAACGCGAAGTTCTAGTCATGATTGGTGATCGAATATTCGATTCTATTCATCTAATTTATACTTCCTGTCTTCATAGATACACTTCAAAGCTATGCGTTTACAGTTTGATGTCATAGTCTTTCAGGCAAACACACAATTTTAACTTGTTTGGAGGGCATTGAATACTAAACACTAGTTGCCGTGCCATGCCTTCGGTTCGCCAACTTCCGCCTTGGTTTCGCGTTATCCTTCATCCACCTCGTCACAAAGAAGCCTTGATCGAACAACAAATGTCTGTCTTGTATTAATCTTCAATTTTTGTCCTACTGACTGTGTTTCTTGGATGAGTATTGCCGGCTACAGATAGGCACAGCCCTACCTTGATATACACAGCTACTTTGATATAACCCCTCTCACAATCAGTGAGAGGTTGCTTCGATCTGTCTAAGACGACAGCTCAGCGCTCATGCTGTGATTGGCTATTTATATACGAACAGCTTGGACATGGGTTCCTTTGGCATTCATTGAAAGGCCTCAATCTGATGACATTGGTAGTATAAAGCGCCGAGACGGATTGCAAAGTAATGGCCTTTCTTTTGCGTTCCCACTCCTCCGAGGACCTTTCGACCAAGACTTTAGTAATCTCGGAACAGGAGTTCCCAGAACGATCCAGTCAGTGGCGTCGGGAGGAACGCGGTGTACGACATCAACAGCGGTCGTCGTGCCGCCCTCCGAGATATTGATGAGCTCCCTTCGGGTACGTCTTATTGTTTCCTTGTGACTTTCATTTGGTTCTAAGTATGCCACAAGTGGTTCCACGTCAAAGTTTGCTTGGTTGCTGCCGTCGGTTTCTTCACCGATGCGTAAATATCATATTTATCGTCACACAATCTTACATTGAACGGTCTCAAGCTATGACATCTTCGTCATTAACATTGCATCAACAATGCTGGGCTACGTCTATGGCCATGTCAGTGGTGACACTGGTGTGTAACCCAATCTATCTTTCCTCCTCCGCCCAAGTGCTAAAAGATGTTTTGTAGGTCAAAAACTGAACTCAAGACAGGGGATCTTGGTTTAAGTTTGCAACTCCCGTCGGCACTCTCGTTGGTCAGTTCCTCTTTGGTTGGTTGGCTGATGCTGTAGGTCGTAAGAAGATGTGTATGTTTACCTTTACATCAATATCTCTTGTTATTCTGACAATCCGTAGATGGTGTTGAAAAGAGTACCATCATCATTGCTATCTTCGGTTAAGCCATCTCTGGTCAAGGCACTGCTGTTGGCATCATCGGTGCCCTCGTAGTCTGGCGCTTCCCAGTGAGTGGCTTCATAGCTTGTCCTCATCGGTACCTCCTAGTCCTGGTTCGCCCTCGGCGTAAGTCGTTTTTCTTCCATCATTTGTCCTCAATGTCAGGATTGCTTTTTTAGCGGTGGCGCGTAGCGGCAGGCAGGGCTCAAGTTCTAACCAACTTCCTTATATATAAAAACCTTTGAAAATTCTCTCGCACACAGAAATGTCTCGGTCAGCCACCGCCATTATTTTCGACCTCTCGCGCGGTCCCTAGCCCCCACCTCTTGCCAACTTATAACAGATGTCGAATATTCGAGGAGTCATGGATGTACAACTGCCTACCAGGATGGACGCCCACCACCTACAATGTTGCTCCGTGAAATGAACCAGGGCAAGGAACTAGCGGTATTTCAGGTTCTTTTACTGGGAGACCAACACGACATATTGGAACCCGAGATCAGATTTTATGGCAACAGTTCTGATGGCTATTTCGACCTATGGGAAAGGTTTTCACCCAATGGAACATTTCCGAAGGAAACAAGAGGAAGCGAATGTCCTGGTTCTAGGACGACCACAATATCGGGCTCACACCATGTGGCGCGAGATCGAGCAGTTCTTCAAGGACTATAAGATCAATCTCCAGGTGGTCACGACCAAGGTCAGGAAAGACGAAGAGGATGTCTTTGGTGAGCTTAACAGGTCCTGCCTTGGTTGAAGTACTTCTGATATATATTCCTGTAGGCATGCGAAAACCACTATCCCGAGATCCCAAATGTCTGTCTCTGCGCCAATGGGAAGGATGTGCTTACTAGGGCTAGTGAAGGCGCCCTAGTCCACAAAACTTTTTAACACACTGATAATATCCTACTACCTTTCAGAGAACTTGTAGCTTTTCGACAATTAGTACTTTTAGCCCACTTTTACGTTTGTGAGTGAGCTCAACGTAATACAGCATCCGCAGCGTCCTCGTGCTCCAACGAAGCTTTAACTGGGGCGCCCAGCAAGCATCTGTCGGCGTGTAAACAGGTTACCAAAACCATCACTGTACTACCATCCCGTTCATCCCACAGGACTCAGTATACAAAGGGACCCAAGGTCTCCTCAGAACTATACCCAAAATATTCCTATAGTACCCAGTATGTGGGGTACACTCCCTCCACAACCCTGAAAACATCTAATATGAATTATTTAAGCTCTCCTCCAGCTTACATACCACATGATCTCCCAACCTTGCTCCCTCTTGACGAGCCATGCGTTGATCCGCGAACCGTCTTGCCATCTTTTCACCTCAACCCCATGATCAGGACGATAAATATCATTTCCCCTAGCTTAGCCTTGCGCGAGGCGACATTATAACAGATCGGAAGAATTTCCGTGCTCTCTTTAATTTCTTCAAAGACAAGAATTATCAGTCTCACCGCATTAACGATCCCCCATTATTTTACTTGGGCTGGCCTAAATTCGAGGTATGACAGTCCAACAAAGTTTGAGAGGAAATTCACAAGTTATCTTTCAGAGGAGTCGATTTAACACAATGTTGTCATTCCATACAGAGGCATGGTGAGACGCCTGCGTCAGTCGTCCAACGCCACTCTCCAAAGCCTCGCCGCCACCTGCATTAACAACATCATTGAATCTCGACTTCGCTTTGTCAGGAGTTATTATGCCTCTGGAGTCCATCGTTGAGATCAAAACACTTCGCGAAGGATATGGATCCCTTAAGCCACGAACGATAGAACAGCTCGAGTTCTCTCAAACACCTAGTCTCATAACAGGTTACCATGATGGAAACGGTCTCTTTTCATTCGTCGAAGCGAGAGCAAAGGAAGAGTCACTCGAGCTATGGGAGGACAGAAACACATTAACACTGGAGGGTTATCAGTATCCTCAGAATGATCAGGAAATACCTTTCCCACTTCCCGGTGAAGACAGGCCATCACCTTGAACAACAAGGGTGATTTCGCGCAAACGGAGTTTTTCAGCCTCGTTGATGTGTAATATATATTGGTTTCCTCCCCAACTCATCGTGGAAGATAGCAGGTAGGTACATATTTCTTTCGATCAATGTCACTGAATCCTTGCGTCAGGAACTTAGAGGATTTGAGCTCCATGTGGGCCATGCTCAATGTGTATCGACTCAGTAGTATGGTACTCGATGAATTCATTAGGCAGCGGTGAATCTATTTCTTGTTTGAGATGAATAGTTGGCTTTTTTCTCCAGGACAAAGTAGGCGAGGACAACTTCGAGGGCCGTAAATTTTTCAAGGTTCTGGTGTTCAACTGAAATCTTCGCAGCCGAATTTAATGAGGTCCGACTCGGAACTAGCTTCGTTACCTCGATTTCATACGGACTTTCTGTGTTAGTTGTCCTAGATCAGAGGGCATTTATGTTCTTCTTGATTCATCGCGTCGCCAGGGCACTTTCAGGGAGTGAATGGCATCGCATTAGCCGCATTGTGACACTAGCTGGACGCCACCACCGTGGAAGGCTCGATCTTAAGCTTGAAACACAGAGATCCTGGTAATACACCTTTTTGGACCTCTGAATTCAAAGCTATGCTGGTTAGGATGGCATTGCTGTGCAGTTCTCAGATATAAAACCACTGATAATGATTGTTGAAGAGTATAACAACTCCGTAGGAACAATTTACACGCGCATAACGTGCTCTAGGGGGACCCTGGTCCTGTGGTCTCCTACCATTTGTAGCATCCTTCTGCGAATATAAATCCCGGTCCGTCTTACCAACGCAGCCAACCAAGTATGAATTTCGTATCCTTTCATTTGCTTGATCTCCTCTGATCAGGGATGGAACGTATGCGTGGTTGCGGGCATTGCATTCCCTCCATGATATTTCAATGTGCTATTCACAAACATACAGAAGATCGTTTGTTGAACTAGAACGGACTGGACTGGTTTGCTTCAAAGTTCAAGACGGGGATCTTGACATCTCCAGAAAAATTCTGTTCTCGCTTCCCGGCCAATATAATCTCGACCCTGTCGGCGTATCTCCACATAGCCGATTCCATCAAACATCCGCCACAGCGCAGTTGGCGGTAACCTGTGGAAATTCCTAGATTCACCACGTTCTGAGAGACGTAGTATGTTGTAGGTTACCGTCAGTAGACACGGTAACGAAATCGGACATGGACTCACATGAAACGAGCACTAATAAGTAGATGTAGAATACAAACTTTTTTAAGTACTTGTTCTCTTGATAGGGGCGTAACATTTTCTGATTATTCGCGTGCGTTTCGAGAACCTGAAAAACAAAAAATTACATCGAGAACTTGCACTTCTTCCCGAACAACGGATGGAAAATAAACATTTGTTGGTTTCCATAAGTACAGAGATCCTTGAAAGAAAGAACAAGAAGCGGCCTGTCGGATTGCCGGACTTGGGGAAACGTCCTCTTACCAAACCGCCTCAACTTCTACATGGAGAACATCAAGCGTCCATTTGTGTGCGTTGAAAGAAATTTTTTTAGTTGTGCTCGTGTGGGTGATATTCGATATTCGGGTTCAAAGTCTTAAGGTTTAATTTGTTGTATAGATCTATGCGGATATGTAATCAGAAATAGGATAAGATAACATGTATCCTAGGACCGATTCACGCTGGGGTGGTCTAGGCCAAAACCAGAAAAACGAAGTGCTATAGCATATAGCATCAGCTCAAAACAACTCAACGTTATCATTGAATGTGACTGAGCTTGAGTCGCGCCTATTACCAAGAATCTAGCGAAAGCATGACTCTTGATCATCGGCCTTACCCATGGTACGCAAAGTACGATGAGCCACAGCACCATGCGTTGATTCAATAAACTTATGCAGCTGGTGCCAAGGTTATGCTTGGACAGAAATGGCTCTTGAAAAGCCTGATGCAATTATCCTGGAGCTCATGCGTTAGTATGCGCACATGAGTTTATTGATCCCAAGATAGCTGGGCAAGCATATGGACACATGCAGTGCATCGCGAGGCCACCGGCAAGTAAAGTGGTTCGAGAGAAGGGACAAAGGATGAGGCCATAAGGATGGAAGCCTAATATGTCGAGTCAAAACTATGATAGGGCGGCACAATCGTTCCGGGTCATATCTGAGTCCCAGAGGCTTCCAAGTAAATCTTGACTTCGACCAATTAAAGGCGCCCAATAGGCTCTCTCCACGAAACGATCACATTAGAAACATCGCATGGTTGAGTAATTCCACGACCGATCGCGCGATTCGTTCCAACAAGATAGAGAATAAACCATCGCCGAAAGTTCCTCGTGCAGAATAGGCATTCGGCCTTGCCTCGGTGACAGAAAAGTTACATATCCTCAGTAGGCGAATATCGCCACGCAAGGTGACACCGAATCAAATCGCAGAAGTAGTCGCAGGAAAGTAATGAATGCAGATAAAGAGAGGCGGTCATATAGACTTGGAACTTCTGTAAAGAACCGTGAACATTGATTCCAAACTAGCTCGCAGGTTATCCACATGGTGGTGCTACGTGTACAAGTTCAGTATTTGAACAGCGGCAAACGTAGCGAAAAGGTAAGCCGACAAAGTTCCGGAATTTAGCTACGCAGAACTCCCATGGTGAGAGTATACATGCCCTTTCCCGCTCACGAGGTCTACTTTTAGGCAAAGCCGACTGCGGATACATGTCGGAATAACCGGCGTGTGTGTTGGGAGGCCTCAAGACTCGCTCGGCCCTTGTATAGCGTACATATTCCGAGAACACACGAACAGCAATCGAAAATGGCCTAGATGCTTAAGACACGGAAGGATCCTTCAAGTCGCAGCATGGGCCATCGTTCAAGAAGCGTTCGAAAGAACGTGAATGGTCATTGGTTATAAATGGGCCATTCCGAGCTGCTGATAGATTGCGCGGTAGGACGAACGTGAGGGAGACCATATGAGCCATATTATGCCTCCTACCATTCTGCACAGAAATGGCGTCAATTCAGAAATAACAATTCTTAGCTGATTCGGAACCTGTTACCTTAACTCCTCGAAAGGCTTCAAAGACAAGTGTCAGACGCAGAACGTAAACGAAATCTGCAACATGCGAAAAAAGTCGGACACCAGCAGATAACGACATGTGTCAGACACAAGTCAGTCAGATGCTCTAAGACAGTTCCAATATGTTTTTCATGGAGGGCGCTAAATCAACAAGCTCCGGCATCTCGGGCGGATCTTCGTGAGTAAGAGGTGTGCGTTCCAGTACACCAATCGGGTCGTCACAAGTATGCAGAGCATGCTAGAGCATGCTTCAGCATAAAAGTAGGAAACACGTTCGCTCCGAAATTTCCCGAAGAGTGGTGGCACCGGAGGCGGCAGGGATGGCTGGGAGTGGCCCAAAAATGGATTGGTGCGGAGGGGCGCTGTGAATCGATTACTGCCGACAAAGGTTCGCCCCAGTGACGTGAAGCCATGACTGTTGTGGGGGTACGTGGATTGTCCGTGCGTCATAGCCACTAGAGACCCCAAAATCGTAAAGGCACGCAAAGAGTGGCACTTTGGATATACGCCGTCACTCCTAACAGAACCAGTTCAGTATCCCGATTGATCCAAACTTTTACCATATTGCACCTCCACTGACTCACACTTGGGGGAGGAATGTATATTGGCGGCGCGCGAGGAGACCTGCTGACCACGGAACCTCGAAAGCGGTGATTCATATCCAAAACGTTGTGCGACAGAATTCCTGTGCCGGTGTGCAGAGTCTTACGCATACTCCGTGCCGCAACCATTCTGTATTCATGGAAAAAGTGAACACATGATCTAATTGGGAATCACAACGAGGTCAGTTTACACGGATCCTCATGGGTCAATCTAAAAGCACACCTGCAGTCATCAGTGTCTTCGCTTTTTGCTGAATAAAAGATAGGCATTGTCAATTTGTCAGTTTTGTGGCTGGAGACGGTTAAGACGCAAGGCTCGAAGGCTGTGCCACGTTTTGTACACGTTTGTTTTGAGTCCGGTGAATTTGTCATCAATTTGCCGGAGTAGAGGACTGTGTCGCGTCGCGTCTTCCACCTTGATCAATCTGATCGGGGCACCTTTGTGATTCCCCACAATCATCTTCTTTGTATGTTTACTGTCCTTCTTTATCGCTCCACGAGGCTGAATCAAATAGCTACATTTTGTACGTGCATTGTTGCGCTAATACTGCTGCGATACCCGTGTGGTATGCATGACAATCTATGGATCAAGATCTAGAACTGACCAAGTCGATGTGGAGAACCCCATCAATCACCAAGCATTGATGACGGTAATCCGCGATCGACGACGCGTTACGCGATTGATATCGGGAGGATCGACCTAGGGTCCGAGTCTTGAGCAGAAAAGACAAACCTCGGGACGAGGCGCGATGTGTGCTATGATATATGATTAGATGTGACAGTGTAAAGTATGTACGTCAACTCAATATTCATGGCTCAAGTCCGGCCCGGATTTATCTGCAGTGATATCTTTCAAAGGGAAAAAATAAAGAAGGAAACTTCCGAATGTTCGAAGTGCTTGGTCAAAAACACGAGCCCAAGCTTCTAATGTTCGACGAATTCAACGGTCCGATCGATGCCTAATCCCAGAGACATCACACAGATCAGACCTTTTCCCTCTTTCAAAAGTTAGTTTGATATTAACTTTATGAAAGGAAGTGAACCTGACCTGAGCAGGATGTAGAAGTTGAACTGACCTATTTCTGAATCACTTTCAAGTTGACAGCTGAAGAAGAACATACCCAGCACTAGCACCACGCGTACGCCAACAGTCACTTCGAGCCTCGAGCCCCTCCTCGTCAACGTGCTATACTCCCAGCTTCAGCTGACTAGTACCAGACATCTTTCATCGCAATCCATCCATCTAGTCACAGATCCCTTTCATCTGCCCATCGATCTACTTAATCATTACTGATCACATCCCTTATCAGCGCGTCATACCAGCACTCGCACCACGTTTCCGTCGCCGCCTTCACGTTCCCTTTCATCTAAATGGAAAGATAAACTCAATTAGCTTACCTGTCATAGATGAACCAAGCGTTCAATGTGATGTATGCCCTTTCAGCAGTGTAATGTGCCGTAGACGCAAGGTAGACGCGTAGTGGTGCGCCAAGCGCAGCGCTTATCGGTTGGTTCATCGATCGAATTGACTAACCACGATCATGATCGAGGCTGTACACCTCTACGTCCCTTGTGCCACCTCCATGCTTCAGACTCTCAACCATCGCGCGTTCAAGTTTCCCGTTACCCACTGGCAGTTTCCCCACCACATCTATTCTCACCTGCACAGCATAAATTCGCCGGTTGGTGCGTGTTCACAGATGAGCCTCGCCACCGTGATGCCTCTACGAGCCCGCGTTGCGAGAGTGACAAACGTGAAATGCATGTGCTATCATACTGTGGTCACTGGACACTGGGCAATGGGCATTGAAACGAGGATTTTGAACGCGCGTGATGATGCTATTATATGGGCACGTACAAAGGGCGCGTTGATCCTCCGAGATTCGGAATACTACACTCAATCAACGACACCAATATCTTCCAGTCCTGGTATGTACAGATGATGGATCGATAGATTCAAGAAATCGTCCACCCACAGAGAAAAAGAAGGAAAAAACACATACAGCTCGCATCGTGACCAACGCGTGTTTGATCATGAACATATCAATACCCACCAACCCTCTGCCCCGCCTCCGGAGTCTGAACATACCCATAGACCAAATTCCTTTGGACTTTTCTTTTTGCTGAACTTTTTCTTTTTCTTCGTCTTCGTCTTCAACCTAGATCCGCATGGAATCACTATCCCGAATCCCGATACATGATATTATATATCTGGCACGATAGACGATAGACGATACGGCGGATGCAGAATGACCGAGTCAGTTTGGGGTCAGATGATGATGTCAATGGCGAACTTATGGTTTGGATGGTTTGGATTATTAGACGGAAACTCGACGGAAAGTTGGCAAATCTCATTGCTCAAGAGAGTGAGTTGCGTATACTTTCTACCCTTCATGCATCATGACGTTTGTTTTCTAATCAGATCATCAGACCAATGTGAGGAGGTCCTATTCGATACATCTCAGTCGATATCGAAAAGTCACGGTAAATCTTTGACATGTCATATCATATCATCAATTACTGTATCACTAGCATACCGCGGCTTATAGCTTTGATAGTGAATGAACATCGGTCCGACATCCTTTTACTGTTATCGCCATCTTATCAAATGTGTCCTGGACACATGCCGGTTGCCCAAGCCAACTATCAAAGCGCTATTGATCAGGATCCCAGTCGTGAGTCGTGACGTTGACAGGAAAAGTTGAAAGGGCATGCACATGCGCTCACATGCATTGTATGATATCACTGGCGTTATATGGTCACAACACTGTCTTGGTCTCGTGGGCTAGCGCTTGGCCACCAACGAGGCTAGGCTAGGGTCACCTCCCGGGACCAGGACCAGGACCAGGACCAGGACCAGGAACGCACTGGCATGCGTATGACGTACATGCCAGTGAACCTATAGCATGAACTCGAACCCTGCGGCCTTCCGAGAGATCTTGTGAGTCGCCCTCGGGATGAGATCGCACCAACTATATCCATATGATGTTGCCTGTGCGTTCAGAAGAGTGAAATACACTGGGACTCGGAAACCTGAAGGCGCTCATGCGCACCGTGACGTATGTTATATTATAATCTTAGGATGATCCTCGGTCCGGGGTATTTTCGACATTGGCATTGACAACGCTCAGGCTCAGGCTCAGGCTCTGTTGAATA
The DNA here is from genome assembly GCA_018220975.1 of Tephrocybe sp. 9980TJB. Lineage (NCBI taxonomy): Eukaryota > Fungi > Basidiomycota > Agaricomycetes > Agaricales > Lyophyllaceae > Tephrocybe > Tephrocybe sp. 9980TJB. Next base: position 47,090 of record JABAJU010000055.1, read on the forward strand.
TTCGATATCAGCTTCACGCTTTTTTAGCGTGCGTTGTCAGTGAGTTACGAGTGGCCAATGTTTGCCGCATCGGATGATTCAGCCCATGGATCGTGATTCGTCTGACATTGAGGGAGCTTTCGTAGGCATACATAAATAGGCCTAGGTGGATATGTCATCCATTCGTGAAATTGAAGTCATCTTAGTAACGGTTATGGCGTATGGTGTTCGAGATGAGAGAATACGTATACGTACCTGAGAGTGATCATGCAATGGATGAAGCCTTGTCAATGATGACGCAACACTTGCAACCAGGACTAAAACTAGAACTACCACACCACCGTGTAGTCAGCTCAGGCTCCGAGTGGCTCGAATCGACTCAAACTCAGGTCGGACGCAGAAAGTCATTCCTATTCCTATCTCATCGCAAACTTGCATTTGCAATCGCAGAACCTGAAGGGGACCCAGATGCCGATGACTCGAGCACTAGCATACGCATCAACAAAATCACAAGACAAGAGTGCAAATGCAGTGCATTCCACTGGCACCTCAGGAACATGAACCCAAATTAGTATCCCCATCCTACTACTGTACAACTGCTTACTTTTACCACAGCCCAATCGCAGCAACGCCGCAGCCGCACACCCACGGCTCTTTAGCGGAATCCATGAATCCACGAAATCATGATCCTGAAAGACTTGGCCGTCTTTGATCTTAAGCTCGTGGTCTTTTATCTTGATCTTGGCCTTTGACTGTCAGTGTATCCATCGGCCGAGCGCCTACGTCATTCATTATCTGTTCATAATCACACTGAGCCTGAGCCTGAGCCTAAGCGCAATGAGCCTTGAACCCTTTGAAGCCTCAAAAGCTTCAGGCCTCAGGGTTATGAATCTATCTTATCTTGATTGGGAAGCAATTTGGCAAAGGCTCTTTGATACTCGCTTTGCCGATTCAGACAAAGCGCGGAATCCAGAGGTCAACACAACAAAGGCCTGATGATACCGTGGGACGCCAGTGGTCATTTGCAATTGCAAGTCGTCGTCAGCTGTCCGGCTCGGAGTCGGGCGGCGACGGGATGGGAGGAAACGCGTCAAGATGACTGAGTAAGTATTGATGATGCTTGATGCTATTGAATACTGAGTATTGAGTAAATGAGTGCCGATGCAGTTCGAAATCGTACCACCATTATTTACCAAGCTTAAGTAGACTCTGGTGCATGCAGCTACCATGGCAGTTCAGCCTGAATTCGAAATGGAGCCCATCCAGATTCCAAGCCTAAAGTGGAGAATAGGTGGACCGTGGCCCTCGGTGTACGCGCATGGGCTCACATGCACATGCGCTCGCTCTCAGATCTCATGAGCAGGAGACGTATATAGTGGGGTGGGAGTCGGACTAAACACTTACCAGACACTGGTCAGGCGGTGAATAGATGCAAAGATATGCATTGTATATATAACGGCATTGTCATGGCCATGGCACAAGATATGTATTCCATGGAGAGAAGAGTTAGGAACATCATCACAGAGAATATAGAGACGGTCTACGTCCACGGAGGGACATAGAGTGGGGATACATGGACTTTCAACATTTCATTTCAAGTTTGGATTGGCATGAGCTGGGACGCGCAACGCCGTGGTCCGACAGAATGCACTATGGATAGGATTAGGACTTTTAGACCGAATCTGACCTTGGGGCTAACAGAAGTGCAGTGCAGAGTCAGTTGCGGCGTACGGAAAACAACGTCCGTAGTCTATACAGGAGGTAAGCGTGTGGAGTCTGCAATTGAGATAAGGATCCATCTCGGCAGGGCTCGAGTCCGATATACATACACTGGGTGAATGTGATGGATGGTTTCACGCCGCATAATCAAATCAGGATATGGAACGAGCATGCATTAGAAACATACGGCGGGAAGAAGTGGGGCGGGAGTTGGGAATATGAAAAGGGTTCAAACATGGTAGATGGAATGGAATGAAAGATTCTGATGAGGATGAATCGATGATGGACGGAGATTGGTTGGATGGGAGGGGAGGCATCGCGTATGAGGGAGGTTGGTCAAGATGATTAACTTTTCTGGGAAAATTGAACTTGGGTTGGTGAGGTCGGGTAGGTGTATTGCTCGGGGGAGGAACAGTCACAAGCGAGTATGGGTAATGTGCGTATATGTTTACAGACACGTTGCATGGATAGATAGCTTGCTTGGTACTAAAAGCAACATTCTTCTTCGTAGAGGCTTAAACTAGAGAATGGGCTCAGAGGAGTCATTGAGGACGCGGTCAGGTGAGATGGGCCGAATCGGATTTGTGGGGAGAATTGCTGGTGAAAACGCGGTGTGGGTGAGGCAGGGCGAGCCGGTAAGTTTCCGAAGTGAACTGGTTCGGATCTGATTGGCTCGATATAGAAGGACCGGATGGTACGGATTTAGTTGATTACGCTAAGACCGGCTATATAGAAGCAACGAGGCGTCTGCCATATAAAAGTCACTAACGCGCCATATCTGGTTCCCCACTGCTGATCCACCCATGCTCCAGCGTTCATCGTCCCCCATATCCCTGGGGTCTCGCTCCCCCCGCACAATACACATGGACCGTCTCCTCGACCCCGCCTACTCATCCACCCCATACGCTTCCACTTCAGCCTATGTCGACCCCCACGGCGAGCTACATGATCCAGACTACCGCCAGTTCCCCGTTTCACAGCCCAAACGCCGCACTTCAAACTATACAATTCCCTCGCGACCCAGATGGGAGACATTTGACGAAGAGGAGGACGACGCGGATATCCAAGAGTTCAGCCCAGCACGGAGAACAACATCCTTCTCGTCATACCAACATACTCGCCCCACCTACGCGTACACATACACACCGTCTTACATAGTGCCCCACTCGTATGACTCAGGGGACACAGAAATAGACGAGGAGGAAGCTGACGCGTTCGGTTCCACTACCAAGTCCCACACCGTGTCTCGCATCATCTCCCGCACAAAGGAGTTTACACGTAAACGCCGCTCACTGGACGGCGCCTCACGCAAGTCAACAGACTCGGCCCCAAACTCACCATTCTTTTCCCCTTCCTCTCTCCCGGACACCCCCACCACCCCCGCCTCCTCTTCTGACTCGCCAGATGACCGTCGACCCCTGTCCCGCACACTCTCACACCACTCAGAGCCCGAGCGCGTCACCAGCTTTACACCACTCTACTCCATATCCACATCCACATATCACCGACATTCGCGCTCCCAAACCTACACCCACAACGAACCGTCTTCGCACGCCGCGCCCGCGTACACCCCCTCTCAAGACGTGGACCGCGAGACCTCGTGGACACCGACGTGTGCGCAGGCACTGCGTCGTCAGTGGCAGGCCGTGTCGCTCCGAATCCGGTTCGGCGTCTTCAGAGCCCAGCGGAGGTGGAAGAACCGCCTTGCAATGCGATAGTTTATTGCGTCTTGCGTTTTGCTTGTTCTTGTTCTTTTATTCGCACGTCTAGCATTGGCATTGACATTGGCATCGGCATCGGCATTTGCATTCATATTCGCACTGGCAGTTATCTGACATATTTGTACCACCACTACCACTACCACCACCACCACCAACACCATCACACCCCTACCATTATGAATCATGAATCTTCACGCATCGCACATCGACATCGACATCGTTCTGTTTTTTTTTCTTTGTTTTTGGTTAACGTTCTTCACGCATCTCATCTCATTTGTTATCATTATGCCCCCTCTCATCCATCTCTCCGCTCTTCGTGTCTCTTGTCTTCTTTGTACACACATTTCCATTACGGCTGTTTTGTTGGACATTTTGCATCCTTTTTGCTATACTCAACGCGCTTCATGATCATGGTTATTATTATCATCATGGCATCGCACGACTCCGATACGGTACAGGCGCTCCCCCCTCTGGCAGTCCTGACCCCACGAATCACAACGCGCTAGATGCGCTCATTCTCTACGTTCCCATTCCCATTCACGTTCACGTTCATCTCCATACATACCTGGCTGTTATTTGTTAGCTCACGATATAGACGTCGTTTCCACATGTCCCTCAATGTTATACAGTATAGTTATACGTGTACCTGTCCATGTGTACGGCACAACTGTATAAGCACAGACATTTTCTTCCCCCAAATAATGGGTTTTCAATACAAAATCGCGGATACGTTGTTTTAGTGAAGAAAGTTAGACGGGCGGACTCAGACAAGACATTAGATCGGGCACATCGGGGATCCGAGCCTGCCGCAACTCTATGGATGAAAGGTCTCGTAGAACTTGCAGCTACTGAGATCGCGAAACTTGCGCGAAGTGTGATTCATTCTACATCTCTACATGCAGTATAAGAACGTTGGTAAGTAACTAGTGGAGTTGTTATTGAATGGAGTGCGAGTTAACGCGACTCCTAGACGGCTAGTCGTTAGCTATAGCTATAGTCCGAGTCTGAGTGCAATGCGAGCGCGCTATGCATTGAGGATCCCAACTCCTGCTTTGCTACAGATGCTTTGCATCAGCCAGTACCACCGAGCGCATGCACCTTGTAATACGCGCGACAGAAGCAAATACGATTTTTGATATATATTTAGCTGCTCCTCCGCGCGTGGCTAAGACAGACCGCGTCGTCTAGGCCTCTCGTTGGTATTTAGTTATTGAGTGCTCTTGTGGACGTGAGACATGTACAGCCTTGATGTCGATGCCCCTCGCACTTGGACTCGCTATGGGGCGTGTTTAAATTTTGAGGCCCTGGGATAATAAGATATGCTATATACCCAGAGGTCGGTGGGATGTGGGGGTCTCGGTTCGCCATTACGGGGTTGTCAGCAAATGTATGTTTATCAGTGGACCATACAGGGTCGATGCGGTTTGTGGCCGGGGCATGTGGATGAGCCAGAATAGCGATAGGTAACGTCAGGCTGCTACTTCAGATATTTTAGACCAATGCGATACGACTCATGCCATGTCATATGCTATTGTACCAATGTCCAATATTCAATATTAAGCCCTGTTCGATTGCAATTGACTGATCCCGTCGATACCCCGCGCCCCCACATCAATATAGTTCATGGGATTCGGGAATCGAGATCATAGATGGTCAGCTATAGAACAAACCCACATAACACCTAGACCTGGCAAGTTGTTTACAAGTCAACATTGAACATTCAGTTATTAACGTTATTGAATACACATATATATGAGTGTATGAGAGAAGGGGGGATTTAAATTAGAACGGCACAATCAATTGCAATTTTCAATGTTCAAGAGCTGTTGACAGTAGGCCACTACATCAGTGCAAAGTGTATACGTACGTACGCACATCATGCATGCATGCATATATTCGCATACCGGATATCAAGTAACCCGGTTTGCTAGTCCAATGCCAATACAACGACTATGAAAAGACGTAGCGATGTCCACGGGAGGTCGGGGCAAGTTGAAGTCTTTGATGATATTCGAATTCGAAGGTGTTGTGGAGCGAGTGGGTACAGAATACATGCATACTGCGTGATAAACGCCCAACGAATTTGCAGCTTACACGGAAAATAAGGCGCCGCGCGCTTCAGTAGTGATAGAGACAGCTAGTTTGCCAATTTGGTGGTGTTAAGTGAGTAGAGATACTACATCGCCAGCTACAGATACTGAGTACTGAGTCCGCGATAAATGATGCCAGCTTGATTGATGTTCGTCGCGACTAACCTGAGAACAAAGGAATCAAAGGATGTGTTGTCCTATCCACAAGTATGCTATAAACGCTCCTTGTGTTGGATATACTAAGGCACCTACGTCGAAACAAACGATAAGAAAACTCATCAGTGAAAAGGAAGGGGATCGAGAAAGAGAACGAGAACGAGAACGAACTGACAATCCGAACCAGAACCATGCAATCTTTCATTCATAGAACTCTGGTCACAAGGCCTCGAGGTCTCACGGAACATAGCCTATCCTATGCTGTGAAATATTCCAGAAGCGCAGCACAAAGGCTCGGAACCACATCCTTGAGTCAACATATAGGCTACGAGACGACCCCATGATCCAATCGATGCACACAGCTTTCCTTCAGTAATAATGAAAGACCAGCCAAGGGTTATGCGGACCGTTAGCGTTTCGGTACTAAGTGGGAACATCGATAGGGCATCGGAAAAGAGCGCCTACGTCTACATGAGGAACGGAAACAAAAGAGCCGTGAACAAAAACACTGAGATGACACAATCACACACGATAGTTGATGGGCGCTTGATAAGATGACAGATGGATGGATCACAGAATTTCGCCGAAAACATCGAAGGAGCGTGACCTTCCACGGAAAAGTCCAGTGTTGAACAAGGCAAGCCACAACTAGAGGCGACGACAGGACAAATGGTCATGCTCCCGCCACTATATCGCAGCGAGACACACATAATCAAATTACCAGATGTTCTGCGAACCAGGTCGTCATCAGTCAAATTCAGTCACAGGAACTCGGGGGAGGATTGACAGATCGAGGATGTTTAGGCTGTCATCGACCACGAACATGTGTGTGGCCCATGACCATTTCCGTAATTTCGCAGTACCCTGTTGGTGATGCCAGACAAAGGCGTGAAGCAAAGTACGACACGATGCCAGTGAAGCAGTTCAACCCACACAGCCGGGCAGGAGCTAGAACGACGTTTCAGGGTATAATGACTAGTGACTACGCACGAGTACACTCATAAGCGCCTCCTTGGAAGACTCGTGCACTTCTCTTCTCAGGCTCATCTTCCCCGCCAGGTCTCCTGAAGAACACGCGACCCAAATTGGGAGATGCGGACCGTAGGGCAAGACCAGCTGACCTCCTCCGAGGCGGGCACTTGTGCGCGTGCAGATACTGCCCTTACCCCAAAGAAGACGATGCGGAGGCGTGCATCCAGCATGGGTAGACTGGGGTGCGATGCAGGGCACATGCGCAGTGGTACTTCTAATGCCCTCTACCCTTGTTGAGCTTTGTCGGTTGATGGAGCCAGGAGAAGATTCAGAGGCAGTGCGCACGAGGCGGGAGGCGCACTGTTGGGCAGAGGGTAGGTGAACAGAAGAGGCAGGTGGGATGACGACTGATGGTCTTTTGTTGGCCTCAAGGCGCACATGAGGCTTGGAATAGTAACTAGTTCCCAAAAATGGAAACCTTTCATAGATTGCGCCGCGTATTCGTGATGCTGCGGCCCTGCGTCATCGTGGTTGTATATGTGGTTGGGTCAGCTCATCATGAGGTGTGTTCACTGAGCGGATTTAGGAATATCACTTTGGTTGGGGAATTTGGGGTGATCATTGTGCGATGTGGACTTGGACTGATCATGTATTGATTCTAGACAAACGGCAGATGGTCCTCGATGCGACGTAGCTACCTGTCAATGTCAATCTGATTCTAAACCGCGAAAGTGATAATGAATGTGCAGAGCGGCAGAACTTTCTGGATGTGGTATATTCAAATCCTCAAGGGACAGAAATAAACAAATGTGGGCTTGATCTGGGCGTGTCCTTTTGCTTGCTTGAACAGAACAGGTAGTACAAAGATGTTATAATAAGGATACTGCGCGCTGACAGATCCCAGACAGGCCCCAGTGGTGACGAAGTTCACGCGCCAAAGGCAGTCGCATGTATATCATAATATGTCTGGCAGTTAAAACAGAGAGCGTCATGAGAGGCACTCGTGAATCGCTCCAGCAAGTGGCGCGTGTGCGTCATGGCCATACAATGTATAATTCAAGTGCAGCTTGTTATCCACTTCAGACAGTGACACTCGTGTTAATGTAGGGGCGCAATGACGTCCACACCATCGCGGGATAGCTGGTCGCGCTTCCTGCGAGGACCCTGGATATTACTGAGATGATCAGTCATCCAGCGCCAACGGGTGGGATACTTCTACGATGACAATTTTAAGGCCGTGGCTTGATATGAATTGAATGTTCGTCATCCTTCTTCAAGTTGTCGTTTGGACAACGTACCCGTGGACGACGGGAAAAGATCATCCTCGGCCGAAAGATATGATAAAAACTTTCAAGTTGATAGATAGTTGAAGATCATCATGATGACTACATGACTTCAGCCAGCAAGTATCCGAAGTTTCCGGAAGCTGGGCCGAAATCCAAGTTCGATGAGGCTTCCTCCGAGTCGCTCCCTCGACAAGGAGAAGGAACACGCGCATCCACAAAACTAGGACATCGGGTGAGAAACACTCCCGGCAGATTCACATCAGTGTGAGCTAGTTCAACCGAGGTCAACGGAGCGAATCATTATCACTTTTCGAGCAAAGGAATGCACAGAGCAGGTTGCATGCGGAACCATGACCAGGTGTATGACTCGATGTCTTGATCCACATCGTCGCGTGAAGCTTTCATCCAAGAAAAAAAATGAAGTGCAAGTTGAAGATGTGAAAACCCTTGGTCACGTGTAATCACTTAACTTTAAGTCTCCTTCATTGGACTAGTCTTGCAAGTCGCAACTTCCCTCTCAGTCTTCGCCGTCTTCGAATTGCAGAAGCCCTTCTGAATGTTCATGCAGGAGTAACATTCTGTTGAACTTGAAGCTTAAACATCCCTCCTCTTTTGAAGTCTAGTGCTTCTGCTTTCGGATTCCTCAAGCTGTTGGCTGAATCTATTGTCACTGGCAAGTCACTGACCTTCGAAAATCGCCTCGATGTGCTGGCGCACGATGATCAGTCGGAAATTCTCCAATGGTAAAGCCTAGAAGTTGCGGCTGAACAATGAGAGGCATAAAAATAGTCTACCTGGTCTCTGATGTTGTCGGTCCGTGTCTGCAGATTTAGCACTCATCGACAATCGCTCATCATCCGGTATGTTAAACTATAATAATGCCTGCTATTGCCTCCGCTTTGAACCCTCTTCCGAGGCGTTCAAAGTTCCCTATTGGTTGGTCTTCTATTTCCCATGACTGGTGGGGGAGAAGCATTCAACCACCATACGATATGCCATGTCGTAACCCTCCGGGTCAGCTTTCTGTCATCCTAGACGTGAAGGGTACAGGGCATCCGGCGACTCAATGCCCAGCTGAGCCTCACCGTGCCGTGAAGTGTATGTTCAATTACGATATCCTCGCCTGCCGGTCCTTTACGACACTCTTAGACCTTCGAAATCCCATCTAATGGATGAAGCAAACCGATTCATTTCACCTACCACCAGATGGACCATCCATGCTACCTATCTCCCATGAGAGAGTCAACACATTATATGCCAAGGATTCTTGGGAATCAGAGCTTGAGTTTGATGAGGCGCACTATACCTCTCGTACTTATTCAAATATCGGTCCGCCCTTAGCCTCATGTTGCGCCACGTTTCCATTTAGCTGAAGCCCAGGTGAAGCTAACTGTGATATAGTCCGGATTCTCGCGGAAAAGGCTTTCTCCTAACATCTACTCGTCAGCTTAGGCCTAAGTAAACGTGAACCAAGCCACCATTTCGACGTGTCGATAAGTTTCTACGACCCAAAGCCCATTTTTATCCTCTTAGTGAATCTAGTATCGGCTGGTTACGACGCATAAAACTGTGATTTTGGGCGGTGAAAACCACCTTACCTGTTATTTGTTTCAGGCCGCAGATAACCAAAGATCCATTGGTCGCAAGAATGCGCAGAGACCAGTCTTTTCGTTGTTTGTAAGGTCGTAATTCCTTCGCCCTTATCTCTGGGGATCCCAAAGTGCCAGATGGCAAGATTCCCGTGCATATTCGTACGATGCTTTTTGTCACCAGGAAACGCATACACAATTCGAAATCGACTAATGTCAACAGCCTCAGGTTAACAAAGAAACCATCTCACCGCAATCGTACATGCTCTCGGTGCACAAACGAAGGTATCTAGATGTCACCAACATACGAATTTGACCTACATAATGAACATATTGAACCCTCACACCAAGAAGCAAAACCGCCCCTTCCATTTTTATACGATAGCCGGAATAACAGACGTACCACCTGCACTCACACCACCAACTGCGCTCTCCACGAACACGCCTGAATACAATAAACCCTCCGTCGTTCCCTCTTGGATACCATGGTGAACCACATCACTCTGGTTAGCGGATGTGTCTGTGGGGTTCACCAGAGGAAGCTATACACATCGTATCAGCCCAATCACCCCCAAGAAATCACGCTACAAATTTCACCAACCTTAAGGACCCCAAAGTGGAAATCGCCCTGCCCCGCCGCGCCCAGTGAAGCCGTGAGGTTAGGAACTGGTGCTTTTGTGACAGGAACTAGATGATGTTGATCTGCCGAATAAAAGACACCCAGGGTGCGCTGATTCCAGTCGACCTGGATTGCAAAATTATGCCAAGTGTGAGGTGTGAATGTCGTGTTGAAGAGGACGTTCAGGGCGTGGTCCAGGACTTTGAATGAATGTGCGTAGGGTACCGGGAGTAGACCTGTTGGGTTGGTAAATGGAGATCCTTTACATCAGGGCGAAGATACGTTAGTACAGCTTTTCAAAACGGGCGCTTGTATGTACTAACCGAGTTGAATCCCAAACACATGGGTCCCGTCGCTCGGCTCGATGAATACAATCTGATACTCATGCGTGTAATTCAAGGGCCTCTGGTCATGCGTCCGGATAGAGAAATGATACACCGTCACATTGGTCTCCATTGCGACATCGAGGTCGGCTGTGCTGCTGCTCCCGTTGACGTGGGCAATGAGCTCTGTTCGGCGGAAGCCGTATTGCGGCGTGCTGCCTCCTGGGACGAAGACGGAGGTGTTGTCGATTTGGATAGAGATTGTTTGCTCAGTTGGGATAGAGCCTGGTAGAAAGGGGAGAATGGGCTTGAACCAAAGGGGAGTGGGAGCGGTGTGTATCGGTTTGAGGAGGGTCGTGTACTATAAGGAGGTTTGGAAACGATAAAAAATGTGAAGTCATTTGACAGAGTCACATACATAGGATGCATTTTCAGAACCCTTCACTGCACTGGATATGTGAATAGGATGACATTTTACAATCCAGCTTTTGAGAATAGCGTACAACTCACGTCAGATATGGGCCTGTTGATGTGTCTAGGTCCGCCTCACTTAGCGTCAGCGGGGCGTGCCCATTGTAAATGATACCAATTCCAAGGGCAGTTTGAACGGCCAACGCCAAGCCGAAGAAAGACCTCGTGGAACCACCAAGCATGATGAAGATGTCTGATAGTGTAGGCTTGCAAAAGCCGTTTTATAAGAATCTGAAGGAAGTTGGAAAAATTTCGGCAACCGTTGAGGAAGTTTCTCGGTGTGGAGCCTTCAGCTCGACAAATGGTCGTATGATTCATGCACAAAACGTGAAATAAAATGGTTGTAAGGGGGAAAAGGCTGTAATATATCAGTCAAAGCAGAAATTGTACATTTTAAAGGCCTTATAGTCGCTCAGACGTCTGCACAAGACGCAGCCGTAGTGCCGTAAGCTGGATTAGCCTTGTATGAATGCTTTGCGGATAGAAAATTATTATTTTTTTAAGACGCCAGCGCTGAAAATCGCAGTATTATTCTGAAATGAGACAAAAAGCCGTTCAGTATCGTTCACAAGACGAAGCATACAAGAATAACGAACCAAAACATGTAACATATCCAGCATACCCCCAAATTACTGCGTCGACATGAAATTCCTATCCTTTATCCGCTGCTTATTTTCAATGCGCCTCTTCACCCTCTCCGCCTTTCCACCAGGTCCATCATCTGGGTACACCTTGGGCTGCAAAATAGTCCATAGCCACTCTGGGTATTCTTCATCCGCGAGCGCGAGTACTGGTGGCTGACCCTTGAGGTAATTGACGCCTGTGAGTACGGTATCTCGTGTACATGACGATAGAGGTGTTGTTACTGCAAAAAGAGGAAATTATTAGGACAGTGGAGTATGGTGCAAAAGGCGACCTACAGGTGGCAGGAGCAGGGGATGTTTTGGGCGCTTCTGCCCTCGATGTGGCAGAGACTGCAAATCCGCGTGCTCTGCAGAGGGAGCAGAATTGTGGCCGTTGGCGTTGGAGGAGACGGAGGAAAGCCATAGGTGTGACGTAACGGACATGTCACGCGTCTTTAGCTGTTGGAACTGTCACGCTCCTCGGGCTCTGCATGTGTGTAACAAATCCTCGGAGTATAGGTGAGTAGCTTCGTTGGGATTCAATTGTTCTTTCTGAGTAACACGTTGTAGATGAAAGAAGTTTTGCTATTGATCGTAAGAACTGCTCTACAGGTCCAGACCCAGGAATATCATTGTTTGGTATATGATATGAAAGCCGCCATTGAGGTTGCGCGATATCGTCGAGCCATCGCCATTTTATGGGCGCACCCTGATCCTAACGAAGTTGTTTGTGCCTACGCAAATCAATTCTACTGCATTCCTATGGTCAGATGATGTAGCTCCCACCATCACTTCTGACCCCTCTGCTCCAGGAATCAGACGCTTCAGACGACGGTATCTATATAGCCGGCTGGGGTACGAAACACATATACTTCTCACCCTATTACATCGACTCCTATCCAATCCCCACCCCTTCTTTTCGAAACAGCCCAATGGCAAGTAACACCAGCCTGCCAATTCAAATCCCACAAACCGCCAGAGCTGCCGTACTCAACGCGCATGGAGAGAAATTCGTTATCAAAGATGACTACCCCGTCCCGCAGCCGTCTTCCCTTCGCCCAGGGGAGTGCCTCGTCAAGATAGAGTACACGGGCGTGTGCCACTCAGACCTGCACATCCAGAAGGGCGACTGGACGAAGAAGTCTATTTTGCCGCTTATTGGAGGACATGAAGCAGTTGGTCATGTTGTGGCGATTGGAGAACTTACTGATATGGGCTTGGCGACGGTGAGGGTAGGAGATCGCGTGGGGGTTAAATGGATTGCGAATGTGTGCTTGATGTAAGCCTTTTTGAGTTTTTTTTTTTTTTCTTTCGAAGGATAAGTTGACCATTTCGTTCGCTCGTAGGTGTGAGAATTGTCGCAAGGGCAACGACTCATGTTAGTCGCTCCTGCGTTTTCTTTGTGCGTATGTTTTGGTACTCATACATCATCAGGCTGTCCGGTCAGTTTTGCAAAAGCTCACGGGTTCACTTGCCATGGTACTTTTGCGGAATATGTGGTAAGTGAGATTGGATTGGCCCTTTGGGCATCTGACCTGACCCCTACTGGGAAATATAGCTGTCATACGTGAACTATGTTACTCCCATACCCGATAATCTGGACAGCGCAGCCGCGACTCCGATTCTCTGCGCGGTACGCATTGCTTGTCTTTGTGCATATGGCGACGTTTTTCATACGGTTCTCAAAAGGGATTGACGGCATACCGTGCTGTCAAAGATTGTAAAGCCAAAATCGGTGATTGGGTAGCTATCCCAGGTGCTGGTGGTGGACTTGGACACCTCGGTACACTCATTTTTCGCGCACCTCGAAGCAAATACTGACGTCAAGGATTAAGCTGTTCAGTATGCAGTGGCCATGGGACTTAGAGTTGTCGCAATTGGTAATATCACTCTCCTAACGAGCGTGCATTACAGCTCACGTGTAAAATTCTCAGATACTGGCGAAGCTAAGAAGGACCTCTGCGTGAAACTCGGTGCTGAGAAATGGGTCGATTTTAAGGAGTCCACGGACCTCATCAAGGATGTCCAAGCTGCGGCAGACGGTCTCGGTCCACATGCAGCTGTCATTGTAGTTGGTGATGTAAGAGGACATTTTCCATATGTTTTACTCCTCCGTATACTGATCTATGTCTTTTAACTCAATCAAGGCGCGACCATTCAATCAAGCTCTAATGTATCTCCGTATGGCTGGAACATTAGTCGCGGTCGGCATGCCAGGCGGTAATGCACAACTCAACATTCCAGTGACTTTGATCATTGGGAAGGTGCGAATATCAACTTCGGGTGTCATAATCTGCCTGTTTTACTGACGGAACGAACTTGTATAGAAATTAACCATACTTGGGTCGGCTCTTGGGTATGTTTTGTATTGCTGTTTCGTCAGATTCAATTTATTCACGGTCGATTGTAAAGCAATCGTCAAGACGTTGCAGAAGCCCTGAAGATTGTCGCAAGTGGAAAAGTGAAGTGTCAGTATCAAATTAGGGACCTGAAGGAATTAAACGAGTGCGTATTTTCATTGCAGCTGGCTTTTCCTGTGTCCCTAAACTTGCGGTAGGATATTGGAAGAGATGGAGTATGGCAAGATTGTTGGCCGCGTGCTTTTGAAGGTCTGAAAATGTTGATAGATAATGTATTATTACCATGAATGCAACCATTCGATTTGTGTCGGGAGCGTAGTGTCAGATTGTGACTTGGATTACTGTGACAGAGTTACGCGTCAGAGTAGTTCCTAATTGGAACCAACAGCTTTGGCAGGGGCGACTACAGCTTGCTCCTCTTCCTCCACGACAGCCCAGTCGTATGGCGACTTCGTTCGCAGCGTACGCCTCCCAATTCCTGACGAGGCAGCAGAATGCCTCGTCCAGTTTGGCGTCGTCTCAGCCTATGTTCTTCTCATTTACCACCGACAATGAGTCTCGTGCAGGTCATGATCCAGAAACTGATCTCGACGACCTTGACGACCCCCATTTGAGAGACATAGAAGCCAGTGGTACCACTACCCGTCGCCCAGGCGGAATTGAGGACGACGATGACCCATATTTGAGGTTGGACGAAGATGAACGCACAGGGGGACGACATTCAGAGGTCAATTTAAGCTCGAGACATTATAATCCTCAATCGATCCCGCTCATTGCGTCTGACAATGGCTCTCTTAGTCCCGACGAGTCCCCCAAGGGTTGGCTAGCGCACCTGGCGTCCCCTATGATGAGACATTCGCGCTCACCGCAGTTTCGGTCGCAGTCGCCTACGCCGTCGGATTCCTCCGATTCGGACCCTCCACCTGATTTGTATGGGCCCGAGACGATACGCGTTCTACCTTCCACTTCAACGCATCCTCCGCCTCCTCCAGCGACCAGCAGAGAGCCTGTGTCGTTGTCACTGACTGAGTCACTTCTACCTCGAGACGGCCGGTCAAGACCACTGGATGTCTTTTCATTACCAGACCCTCGACATGTCTCCAGGAGCCGCAGGAAATACAATGATTCGATATGGACAGCGGCATGGTGCGCGGGCGTATCGTTCTGTGTGTTGTTCTCTATCATCCTTCTCTTTGTCTCTGGGAAACCAGACAGGTCATCCCGCACATTACCCTATACGACATTGCTGCACACTGTCCCAATGCTCACTATCCTAACGTTCATAAGCGCGTTCGTCGCGTACACACACATATTTCTACTACGGATATTTGCGCGCCCAGTAATGGTTGCGACTTCAGTGTTTATTCCAGCAACATTGTTTATCTCTGCAGTCTGGGCATTTGTAGGGAGTTTTATGTGGGATGCGGACACAGAGCCTACTTGGGGGGAAACTGTGGGGTGAGTCGTCTTATCAGATGTCTTGTGATCCCTTTTCCGGAAAAATGTGGCCAAATTCCCCTCCTTGTTCCAATCTCCTATAGCACGATGAGATTCAACATAGTTTCAGCTTATTCAGACACCTCTCGTGCACTTGGGTTTGGCCGCAACTCCAACTCCTTCATTTTTCTCAATATTCGCTACTATGTCTCTCAGTACTAACTACTCTTTACAGACTACGACTTTTTTCTATCATACCTCTTGTTTTATGCATAATCACTGCCCGGCGTCTCGTTGATCTCCCAAGGGAGCTTCATGTATCATCAGCTACTCTCAACCTTACAACCGAGCTTCTTATCAACAATCCATTCCTCCTTGCACTGTCTCCTGCAATTTTGCTTGTTGCTCTGCTCGTATCTATACCGTTCCTTACCCTCATCTTCCGCCTCATACTCATCGGATATGTGTGGGGTCAGTCTGACAGCAACTCAGTGCTGGAATGGCATTTACGTGGTTGGGCACATTGGTCCATTGCAGGAGCTGTGTCTGTATGGCTTTGGACTTGGGGAGTCGCGCGTGGCGTCCTCCGCATGACGACGGCCAGTGTCATTGGTGCCTGGTATTTTGCTGAGTATGTCGTCATTGATAGGCACTCTTAAGATTTAATCATGCGCTTATTTTGATTTTCTAGTCCTGACGCTCCTCTGCCCCCACCGACCTCAACACACACAATCCATGCCGCGCTTACGCGATCCACGGGACCCTCGCTCGGGACGATAGCCCTATCAGCGCTTATCCTTACTGCCATCCGCATCTTCACACTCCTCAGCCTGTTCCTCAACCGGTTACCCGTGTACATCCCTGCACGCGCATTTTTCCTTGTGACAGGCATCCGCATGATCGTTAGGTACTTTGAAAGCGTAACAACGGCCCTTAGCAAGTACGCACTTGTCTATGCCGGCCTTACTGGGGACCCGTTCATGAACAGCGCCAGGAGGGCACGGGCACTCACCAATGGCATTGAAGCGAAGTCTGGGAGGACTTCGAGGAAAGGGTATGGCAGTGAACGTGAGTTTCCGCCCCTGTTCTTTCATCTAAATTATTTATCTTTATTCATAGCACCGTTATTATTGTTGACTATCGCACCTCTGACACTAACCTTCCCATTCGCCCTTACGACATATCTTTTCGTTGCTCACACCTTGAATGCACCTGACCAGGCTCTCCGCGCGGCGCTGCTTGCGGGTGGAGTCACAGCGCTTGTCGGTTTATTCTGTGTTGGGCTCGTACAGGACACGTAAGTGAGAAAGCCTTTGCTCATGGTTAACCATTAATGTCGATTTTCTATCTAATTTTAGTGCGGATACCCTATGGATCTGCTATTGTATTGACAAAGACATGGGGCAGGCTAGAAGACAGGAAGTATTCTCCAGCGTAAGTCTCCCAATCTTATATTCGACCATTAATTAAAATTCATCTTCTAGTTCGAATATGGGCCTCAGCCTCCACGCCAACAGCCAGCACCACCTACATTATCACGCCCTCGGAACACAGGTCATACAATGCCAGCACCACCGCCCACACAACCACAATACATGCCCTCCGCAAGTGTCTCTCGCTACATCCCGCGTCAGCCACTTTCGCCACCATCACCATCGTTGCACCCTCATGAGCCCGAAGAACTGGATCCCTTCGAACAGAGCTACCTGCAGGACAACCCCGCACTGCAGACCGCTCTCCCTCCAGCGCCTGTACCTGCACCACCGCGGAGAGAGCAAAAAATGATGACGAGTAGGGAGCTCAACATGAAATCTCCCGTATCTCGATCGAGGTCTCCTCTGGAGGGGAGCGACGACGATGCGGAGCTAGAGGCGGCGGCGGAAGAAGGGTCGCAGCTCTTTCCTGGGTCGGGGCTCTTTTGAGAAAGACGTGTGCTTTTGAGAATGGGATTAGATGGTGATCACATACGCATTTGCATGATACGATCTACAATGACATACAGGACCTACTTACATTATCCATTCTTTCATTCTTTGTTGTACATACTACTAGCCCTAACCTTGGGTTCTTTTTATGAAGTTATGCATTCGATGCACTTTAGTAGGAGTTTCGACTTTAATTCGTCCAGAGCCTTGAGGCCAAGAATTGTTGCATGCCAGAGGTATCTCAAGGTCAAAACATTATGCATATCAACGAGATGTTGTGGATGTACTACATCCACGAACGAAAGACATACGACCAGGGTATTCGGACCAGGGTTATCTATTCGGCATGATTCATCCAATATATCTCCCATACTTCCGAAACTCCTCGTCTACCTTCAGCCTTTCTATATCCTCCTCCCTCAAACACATAGCAGCAGCTATCTCGCCATTCAACGCCCGGGGCAATAGATACATCAAGCTCTCGACAGGGTCAAAGCTTGGTCTCCGCACCGACTCCGGTTTGCCCAATCCAAGACCAAAGTCGAGGTTATAAAAGTTTTCCTTGGCCCACGAACTGAGCATGATGTCTGACGAGAGGTTGAAAGAGGCTACGACGTTGAGAACACTCTTGTCTGGTGAGCGGTGCAGGATGGTTGCGACTGCACGAGTGCGATATGCTACATCTGAGGATTTGGGATCGACTGCTGAGCGAAGCTTGGAGGCAACGCCCCCCAGCGGTTCCTCGATTAACTTTTGGAGAGTGTAGGTGCTATATGCCATGTTATTAATGACTCCAGGGTATCTCAAGGGAATACCAAGATAACGCCGTACGTCGACTGCGCGGCCAAAGATTGACTCTGGAGTGGGACCTAAGCGGGGAAGCCGAGCACGAGCGACAGATTGCCAGATGAGAGCGCTCAGGGCGTCGTCAGTGGAGATGTATTCAGTGGAGGGGGTGAGGGTCTCCGTGGCAAGGGACTTCAGAGCCGTGAGCGATGCGGAGGAAAAGGAGAAGCAAGCCCAGGTCAACTTAGGTGGAGAGGGTGGGACGTGTGCGGAGTCTTGGGAAAGAGAATCAGGCAGGGATTGCTTCGTAATCTGACGAGCAAGCTCTGGATTTGGCTGGTCGGAGTCTTCAAGGAGGGGAATGGCAGGGTGATGGGATAAGTTGCCGATGGACAACTCTTCGTTAGTAAATGGCTCATTGCGACATGCCTTGGAGAGGAGATAGATGATCTGGCCTTGACCAGTCATATCCATCACATTGTGTTGGCCAAGGAAGGACAGAACAAGGCCACCGACGATAAACGTGGCTTGGATGAGGAAGACTGGCGAATCCAACTTGTTTTCCTCAGGGCTCGGAAGTGTCCTGCGAGGTGCGATGATGCTCTCGTGCAGCATGCTCATTGGAAACTCAGCACGTCGGAGCTCAACCATAGAGGGTATTGATGGGTCGTCGCGAAGATCCTTGACAGTCAATCGAGGGATTCGTTCCAACGTCTCGATCTTGTATTCGCCTGTATTGCCTTCACAGGCACCTTCATTCACAACCTGACCTGCTACCCACGGAAAGCTCGCAGATACTCGTTCCAGCCCACTTTTCAACGTGCTAAGGATCTGTGGGTGTGAGGAGGCCCCAGCCACAGGAAAGACAACGCATATCTGCGTATATAGGTTAAGCCCAGGCTGTTGCCCAAGGATCTCGAGGTCGGCCAGATGATCGTTGGAAGGATTCCTTGAGTGCATATCGAGGTAGTGAGAGTGTGATTACTTAGAGGTTATCGACGAAATGGGATGGACACCTCGCTTTATAAAGGATGGAGTCACTCAGACGGGTCCGCAATCGTGCTTGGCATTGTTGGCTGAGGTTGTACCAAGGATAAGGAGCGCCGAAGGATGAAACCAGTTTACTATAGGGCTTTCAGGACACTGATTTGTTCTGGTTGGGCTACAACCAAGTGACTACATGGAGGAAGCCTAAGGCGTAGGGGGGTAGCACTGCCACGTGTTTATGTCACCATGCTTTACAACTGACAAACCATAATGATAGTAACTTGCATTTATTCTCAATTTGGGTCGAGGTACTAGTCAAATACAAGTCCAATGGCTAGTACTCTGAGACTGAGAACGAGTTAGATAAGTAAAAATTCTTCATCCGAGCCATCGTCTATCTCCCAGCAGGAGCACTCGCAATCTACTACTCGTTTCGGCGGAAACAGAGAACGATTGTCGCAGTGGTCGGAATATTTGTACGACCAAAAACCCGCAATCCTTACTCTCCATTCCAATACCCAGGCGTAGTGGACATCGACATTCCTGAGATATATCGTTACATGAGTTGGAACGTCGCGCCGATGGATGCATTTCTCGATATCCTCAAGTTTAAACGAATAAGGATTGATGTCCAGCCACAACTCCTGCAGCTGTGGAGTGGTTTTCAGGACTTCTACCACGTCATATTTCCATAAATCTCTGTGGTCTTCTTTGTCGAGGTCAAGCTCGACCGTCTTGACTGCAGGTAGCCAATCCAGGGATGAAATAGTTTCCTTGTCGCCCTGGCTTTGTATTCCCAAAAATGAAAGGTTAGGGAGTTCGATACCCAGCGTAATTATCTCCATGAGAGCTTTTTTGGTAGTAAAGAGCGATGACAACGTGAATGAAGTTGCCATCATAGACCCACTCCCAGCGCCGAAGTATGGAAAGAGTGTCCTAGCCTCATGAAGAGTAAGGTGTCGAACAGAAGTGCATTTCAACAACGCAACCTGACTGAAAGAGAGGGTAATCTCTGGGGATATGTAGAGGTTGTGTACATTCGAGGCAAAGAATTCTGCTGGCCGTGAGCGGAGGGTTGGAAGGATGCGTTCCTCCTGAGCCTGTTCCGGTTGGTATGGCCAATGAGCGTCGGCAGCAGTACCTGCCCGAACAATGTAAAGACTTTCGTAGATAACAGGCTCGACCCAGGCCTGGACATGTTTACATAAAACGGATAGAGTTGGTGCGAAACCTGGACTCGTTCGAGCAGACCATTCGAAACAAAGGTTTTCTATCTCGAGAGGAAACCTGATTTTATTGTCGAGTGTTCCAGCCAGATTGATTGATTCACTTGGATGTCTGGTCACATCCTCCATGAAGGGAATCAGTTGAAACGGCGACTCAGTCTGATAGAAAAAAAATAGCACAGGGATTGCGTGGTTAGTGGAAGTTGTGAGGATAAAGGTGACTTGCTGACTCAACCACTGAACTGAATGTCATCATGCACATTGGATCAACGTCAACCTTCATCGATATCGCAGGACTTGGAGTAAGGGTGCCCCATGAAGCGCTGGTTGTGGTTCAAAAGTGGCTCGAGTCGTTTGTCATCTTAGTTGGACCTGGGTCTTGCTGTCCTGACCTTTTCTGTGGTTATATGATACTGCCTGTCTGACTCAATCCGCCGCTTGAATTCACATTGTTGAATACTGCAATTCTTCACGTCTAGCGCAGAATGAGGATATGAAAAAGAAGTAGCCCACCGCGAGGGTCGAACTCGCAGCCTTCAGATCTGCCCTAGACGTAAGAGTCTGACGCTCTATCCGATTGAGCTAGGCGGGCAGATATATAATAGGTGCATCAAAAAATGATGGAAATAATAATACGAGCAACCAATTTACCTTGGGAAGTTGGGATGGCCAGATGAACATGCTAGTCGGAATAAAGCGATGGAAATAGTTGTAACTGTTTGGTAGCCTATTGCATTTAAGACCAGGATGAGTGATGGTCATAGTTCAACAGATCGTCGACTAATAACCAGCTAGTGCATGCAAGTCTATCACGTTCAATAGGATGGATCATTTAGCGCGCCAACCTATAACAAGCAACAGATTTTCAAGCACTTGACATGACCTGTGGTCTGACAGCTCAGACGGTCGGTGCAGTTAGGCCACCGAGTAGTACTCAATCCATCAATACGAAATTATTCAATTCTTGGTTAATTTCATACGCAGTTGAGGAAAGAAGGTGGGGTGATAGAGGAGCTGAAACGATGGATATCAACGCGCAGCGCAGGTGTCATGCGAAGGACAACAAACCCTCTAGATTGTATCATCAGTACTCATTCAAAATCTGAGTAAAGTCGCTTAATAACGAATTAATTGTTTGTTTCGTGTCGAGCTGAGCCGCGTAAACATAGCATACTGAAAATCCCGTCATTTCAATCGAGGGAGCGACAGAATTTTGACGTCTGCGAAGGGTAAACAAGCTATCAGGGTAAGAACACTTGAAGAAACTAATGAACGAGTCGGCCAGTAACGGACGTTTCGGCCAGTAAAGATGACATCGGCACATAGCCAAAGCCTGACATCGGCTTAACCTATGACAACGGAATCATGGGGCTCCAAGCCTTGAGCTTGAGTAGTATAGTGGAGTGAAGATCCAGGGACAAGGCGAGCGCTCGTTTCGTGATCCAAGCCAGAGAACACCAGTACTCCGATATCAACGCCGTGAAAGAAGGATCACTCAGTAGAACGAGCTTGTCTGTCGAAGTGGCTGAAAGGACGAGAACTACGGCACCATGTGTTGCAATGAGGCCGAAGTATATGTCTTGCTTGTGTTTTGGCCACTGGCAACTGAAGCTTGGCGTGACTCTGGGCGTTGACTGAGATTATGGATCATTGCATCATCGACAACTTGGATACGTGGAAGGCAGATATCGTACACAGAAGGAGTCGATTCGGCCTGACGGGGCATTTCGTTCTCAGAGCAATCGTTTAACCCGCGGCGTAACCACGGATTACGACAAAGTTTAGCAATTGTGTTTCGCCGAGGTATGAAGAACCGAGTCGAAAAGGAGGAAACGTTTGTTATCGGGGTGAATAAGGACGATATAACATGCGAAAACTCGGATGAGCTGGGCGCGGGTAAGCAACCGTCCATTTTACGGAGATATTGCAAGACATTCACGATTTGTCTCGAAAAACAAAAGCTTGATCAGTGGCAGTGGTGGTGTTTGGTTCGCAAGCAAACCAGCCTGTCGGTGATTGATTCGCACAACGTGATCGTGACGCGTCGCGTCGTTTGCGACAAACTTGGTATATGCACGCGTCCATCTAATCTAATCTACACAATATCACAATGTCTGTAGGGTTGGGGATTGGCAAACGCCATGCCTTATGTGCGGTTTTTCTTTTCTAGAAGTTATTTTTCCATGGCGGCCTCATGATGCGGTGAAGAACAAAAGAGCTCATGTTCCATGACTGACGGATTCCTCATTATGCCCGTTACCCATTTAATGATCGAAAAATGAGAGAGCAGCAGTTGGTGTTAATATTAATGTAGACGCACTATGGGCATAGGTTTACTCACAGCAAGGCACAGGATACGTCCTAGGGTTTCAACGCTAGATAGCTAACAATACTGATATCAAACCTTTTCCTCACAACACAGTGCTCTTGATTCATGCATCAATTTTTGAGCCCCTATCACTGAGAACATTCATGATGCCCCTCCATTGGTGTTTAAGTGAAGGAAACGTGCACTCTAGTGGAGGTATCAAAGAATTCTCGCCACAACCATTCCTGTCGAAACCCCACAACATCATCACGGTGCAACGATGAACAGAACAGAAACATGCCCAGAAATATGTGCGTTGAGAACGGACGAGAGGGGGGAAATGCCGTCATGTCGATTCCCTGTTGTTCCTTCGAACATGGCGTCCCGTTCCCAAGCCCAGATGCTAGTGTCCCTCACCTCCCGATACTATAGAGTTCAGTAGTCTGTTCTCATGTTGCAGAAGCTCTAGGTGCCTGGATACTAACACAACGTTAAGGCAAACTGAGACGAATACAGTGATCATTTGATCTATCACAATCCAGAAGAACACAGGGGGCATGATACACACCAAAGATGTACTAGCGCAAGCCAACTGAGTTGACCACGGATGTAGAGCTGACATTTCGAGGGGAGGCCCTTAGACGCATGATGCCCTAATGAATCACTGCGGAGTTGAACGAGAGAGGAATGAAAATGTTCGTCACACACACACGGGCTGGAAAGCCGACGCCATACACACATGACGTCGGCGGATAAGCCAGGTAAGCACGTTCTTCTGGGCTTTCACTATAGAAGCTCGCTAGGAGCCCTCGGGCTTGCGAACTTGGAAGTGTGTGCGCCCCACTAGTGAAGTCTCGGGTGATCTTTTATGAAAGCAAAGATGTCCAGCATGCCAAATACGAACGGTTCTCTGAAATTCAAGTTCGCAATAGGACATAGCCGGAACTCGTACCGGTTCAAGTGTATCTCACCAGCATCCACTTAACTCTTTCAGGCGCTGTCCAGTGGCCATAACTCGTTGCTTGTCGATGCAAGACCACTTCTAGGTGGTGCGAATCGACGTCAGCCTGCGGAAGACATTTCACAGAAAATGGTCGTATAATGGGACGATAAGCAACGCGCATGCGCATGCGCAGTGCCAGCGCAGTCGTACGACAACCACTTGAAATGCACTGCGCTCGTCGTTGTGGTGCTGTGCTTCCGTCCTGCCATGATAATGATCGAAGGTGCAAGGCAGGAACGCTGAGTGATCGGCCGCCTTCTGTCGGAAAACGGAAAATAAAATGCGATGGAGACAATGACGCAAAGCACCCATTGGTCGGCACTCGACTCCCAAGCCAGCTTGATCGACGCCGCGGCGCGTGAGTTGCGCAATTATGCTTACTCACTACACCCGTGAACTCAATGCGCGGCGTCATTCTGTATTGAGTACCTACGTATAAGGAATGTACAGGGCGGGTGTTTTCGGTAAGCCTGCGTCAGTTTTTTTACTAACACTGCTGAATAAATCCAATCAATTGCTTTTTCATTGAGTCTCGTGCGAGTCACCTGGTGCTAAGGCTAAGGCCATTGGGGCCGGGTGCGCTCGCATATTATTGCGCGGCGCGGCGCCGATGATACGACGCGAAAATAAATACATTCCTGACTCGCGGTGCCTTTGTAACCTCCGAGCCACAAGTCAGGCCATCTGAATAACATCGGATTCGAGAAATCGATATGCATGGATGCATCTGATTTATCTTGGCAACTATCACACCCATCGGTAATTCCGCGATTTGCATGCGCACTACGAATGCAGGTACAATAATCTACGCGGGGACGTACGTGACGGCCTTTGACTCATGTGGGAGTAGTTATGCCGTAGTTATAGTCAGTCAGCCAGGCCGCAACGAGCGCCGACAGGGGCACTCGTTAGCTTAGAACTCCCACCGTTGGGGCTGTCACAATAAGTGGAGCTTGGGAGTTTGCATGTACTTACGATATCGACAGGTTGAATACACGAGACATGCGTTGTATCAATTTTCGATTAATTTGACGTTAACATTGATTTGTGGGCGTCACTTTGTGATTGCTCAAAGGTGAAACTTGTTGCAAGTGGCCGCTGGCCAGTGTCAATAATATAACTTGTAGTAGTACAGCGACACAGATATATTGTATGGAGTCGGGTGAGAGATATCAATGAACAGAGAGAATACTAAATAACAATTAATGCCAATACTAGGAGCCGAATGCGTTGAATTGAAATATGCAAATGGATGAATGGATGGTGGACATGAGATGAGATGGTAGTTGATGGATGATGTGAAGAACAAGAAGCAATAGGATAAACATAGCTATATGATGAAACGCGATGCGAGACGCCGAGGTCCAAGAAGTAGATGGATGGGAGTTGCTGATGCTGAGAACATAGTGATTTAAAAAGTAGACGCCGATGTCCGCTCAACGCGAGCTTTTGACAACACGGAGACCAAGAGCACAAACAAAAATAGCGAGGTAACCGGAGAGTGAAAAAAAGAGACAAGCAAGTTTATGGTGCATTATATCCGTATGTGTATCGGCCGTTGAGCATGGTCCTGCGAAGACGGCATACGGAGTGGTCTATGGCTGTGAACTGGTGCAGGCATTGGAATGATGGGGAATGATCGCAACAACTCCAACGTCTTGTTTGAATGTTGTGGCTGTGCATCCTTGTGAGTTGGTGGATATGCAGGCGACGACGCAAGAGTAGATGGTGTGCGGGGAGAGTCAGACCCTGGTGATGACGAGGACTCGGGGCTGGAAGGTTCCAACTCGGGGACGGGTAGGTTGTGATGTGCGTGTGTTCGCCGGGGGTGGGGGTGGATGAAGCTCCGGGAGATACGGTGGGAGTGAGATGCGAGTGCAATGGCAGTTAAGCCATCGTGGTGGCTCAGGAGATCATCCTCTGTAACGCTGAGTTGGAAGTCGAGAACATCGAGGAACTCGCGCTCGATTCGGCCGACGTCCCGCTTGCCAAAAACGCCAGTGCACAAGGCCCAGTGAACATTCTTCAAAGTAGAATCATTCAGGTACTAGGGGAAAAGTCAGCTGCCATAGTATTATGAATGTCAGATGAATACACACCTTCGAAGCAACAATGATCGCGCCAAGGAAAACGCGTTCTAATGCCCACTCCTCCAAAGCAATATGTAGATGAGGCTTGGCACGGTCGATATAAACCAATGAGGCGAGGAGTGTAGGGGTTGTTACTTCTGCACGGGTAATGATGTTGGTGACGAAGGTTGTAAATTTTGCGTGCTCTGGTCGACGAGACAAATGACGTCCACGAGATGATGAAGGACGGCCCATGGCAAAGTCGACAGTATCAACTACGCAATCCACAATGTACTCTAAAAGAGAACAGCATTAGATAACGAAAAAAAAAACTTTTTAAAGTGTGACACACCGATAACAGGGCGAGTAATCTTGAGGTCGATGAGCTCGAGGAGGGCAGGAGAATGCCTTGAAGGATCGACGAGGCTTGCATGGTGGATTGGTGAGGAGGAGGTGGAGGAGGTGGATGAGGTGGAAGATGCTGAGGATGGAACCATGTTCGCAGATTGGGGCGGATGGATGACAAGGCCATTGGAATTGAAGAGGATATATAAAGGGTTCGGGGAGCGAAGAGAGCCGATACGGAAAGAGAAAACCGGAATTTGCTGAGAGAGAGCATTCCGCCAAAAAAGGAAGCGATGCGATCGGTTGACAATGGATCTGACAAACCGCCCGTACGAGCTGGGCCGCAGACTGACTCGTACCCTTCCATATCGGGCCTGCCGCGGCAACCCGTAGTGGCTCGGCACCCACATTCAACCCGGTTCGCCGTCATTCCACGTCGACCTTGGCCAACCGCAGCCTTTTTCCACGTATTCAGCTGCGGGCTTTGACTGCGTTAAGGCATAGCCCCTATCATCACTGCTCAGTCGCAATGTTGTTTTCTTGCTGGAATTAATGATTGACGACTCACACCTTCACCGCCCCAATTGCGCATGTAGGCGCTAGGTGACATTTGTAACGGTTATGTTGCTGGTCTCAATTGGTATCCTGATTCCTCTCTATCCATATCAGGATCACTGTCCGAATCCAGATAAGCAGCCTTGCATGACAAACGTCAACCTTTCTATGACTTTCCAATCTTTCTTCGTATCACAAATCTCTACTAGTCCATGTTAGATCACTGAATTCCGCTCACTCATCCACTGCTGACTACTCTGTCCGAATCAACAGCCGCCCATCCAGTCATCTCAGTAATGCGTATCTACCCTCGCTAAAACAGCCGCGCTACCGACATCCATCATCCATGTCATAATTTCCTCCTTAATCAGGAGTCATGAAGACGATAATCCAGGTACAGATGAGAAATATCGCCTCTTTGGTCAATGGACTACAATATACCGACAACGAGCTTGATTCCACCTTTCTACGCCCGCCTCCGTCCTCAAGCCTGTCGCGCGGACTTTTTCTGTCGTCGATGTCGCCATTTACCTCGGAAATCAGGTTCATTGCAATTGAATCTCGAAAAAGCTCCCATCATCAACGGTGATTGTGAATCTTCTGATCATCTTGTGTTCGAGTCGATGTCTTGTGCACAGATCCACGTGCCATTTCTGGAAATACGTACACTATCCACTTCAACTACGATTATATTTATCATATCAACGTGAACACTCGAGCGCGTGAACATTGGGACTTCTCCTCATTGGACTTATGGTTATCCCTATATCGCAGACTGGTCGTGAATCCAGCTTGAACCCCGAGACCTATTCGCACTCATCAATCATTACAACAATACCGCCACCTCTTCATCAAGGTTACTCGATGACCATCCGTTGCCTACCTGTCGATATGGCTAGGCCACAACAACATTACACTTTGGTGACTGATGTTGAATTCTTTACTGGAATTGGCCACGAACCTTGGGAGCGATCCCACTCCAATACCTAAACCGCTACGTATTCAGTGATGGCTTCTCAAGGTCAGAGGGCGACGCAGACATCTCTCTCGCGTATAGGACGGTCGTAGAGCAAACGCGATGGCTAACTACTGTACCAGTCATCTATCATGGCGCGTTTTACCCAGTCTTCTCGAAACCCAGGGTACAGCCGTCCTGCGTCCCCTATGAAAATTTTCCAAAGACATCCACTACAACTGCTATGTGCTCCACTTTCTCACTGCCTGCACATGTCCCAGTGCATGCGGCATACTTACACGCGTTTGTCAAGGAGATAGGTGTGTATGCCCTGGATGGGCCCTGAATCCTGGTATCTGACCTGGTACTGCGGTTCCGCCCTGCCATTGCGATGCCCACCCCGCACCCGCACCCCATCCAGTTTTACCCGCAAAGCTAAGCAATTACCAAACTCTTTTGTTGCGCAAAGATTGTCTACTGTTGTGCTCCGTGCTCGGGGGTAGTAACGCTCTCCAGGCCAGCGCCCTGTCGCGTCTTAGATCGGCCCACGCCAGGACCACGCGATGCGATCCATCGTCCACCACTCCATCTATCCCACTGAACGCCTAACTGGCTCCCTCGCCTGATCCTGTCCCGCCACTGATACTGAGCCTAACACGAACGTAAGCTTGACAACTGACACCTCTATCGTAACTCACCGGCACCCGAGCACAGAATCAGAACGTCGTTCGAGAGGTCCTCGCTTCACCTATCAGCAGTCACCCCGGAAGCTCGTTGACCGGATTGAAGAAGCTCAACTCGTAATCGTAAGTAAGTTGCTGATGATTGGTTCAATTGCCAGCTTGAGTGCCAGCCAGATCAGGAGAAATTTGATCTTGAGCCAGAGGCAAAAACGTCGATGGTGTACTTTCTCTTGCCTTCAGCTGTGGGAAGCGCTTGAAGCCCTGATGATTCATGATCCAGTTCCGTGATAGAATGGTACATCTATCATCCACGTCAGGGTATTTATGTGCTGAATGGCAGGCGTGATACTGGATGTACGTTCGACGACCTCGCGTTCGTGCATGTTCACGCGCCGAATTCAAGATGACCTTGTGGTTTTCATTAATCTGGGGCTTCTGGACTGCGTATGAGGTGGAGGTTTAATTAGCTCTGAGCTTATATGTGCCAATCATAGACACATATGAGCAATACTAGATGAAGTTCATTTGACGCGCAAATTTGCGGATTGTACCAGGCACTTAGACTGGCAGGTGGGCTGCTTCGAGGTCTTCGGTACGTGATGGATAAGATCCCGTAGTGTTCAAGGATGGCGTTTGGATCTGATCTCGAATCAGAAAACGGACAAAATTCCTAAAAGAAGGGGCTGGAGCTTAAGGGAGGAACCCAAGAGCTATTGGGGGAAAATACGTAGATTGAGAAGACTTAGAAGGCATGCTGTTGAGTCTAGGCTAAAGGCCCGACGGCGGCGCCAACGTATATCTCATGCTAATGCCAATCCATCGCGAAAATCATGTGCGTCTATCGTATTATCCTATTATTACTGACTTCCACCTCTATTGCCACTCTTGTATAAATGAATGATAGGGGAAAATCAATCATCTCTGTAATAACATTTCAAAGGCTCACTAGCCGGTGGCCAACTGAACCAACTTGCTTCTTGCACTGGAGTTGAACCTGAATTCGGAATTCGACCTTGTCGGCAAGCCAAAGTCAGGGCGCGCATTAGGTGTGTATGTACCTGCGAGGACACCACCGACCGTCGATTTTGCCGACATTTCATAATCGCGACATTGGAAGCCGAAGAATGACGCGAACAAAAGGCCTTTCACCTGAAGCTGACAATAAATAAACCTCTAATGAAGGGCGCCGAATGCTCCGCACATTCACAGCGCCGAAATGCTGTGCATGCACGTCGCCCGACGTCCCTTACCTAAAGTTACCAATACTTACACCGTGATGATGACTGCCATGATCACCGTCAGTTCGGATGGACCCCATGCATTTTTTTCCTGTTTATATTCGCTACGCTAAGCTGAGCGTGTTATGCATGTATACATCATGATATTGACACCTGAATCGCTGGCAGTGGTTGATTGTCAGACCATGTCAATTCGACTCATCCCATTCAAACTCAACAACCTTACTTCCTTTTCTGATGCTGATGGAATACCGTCGTCGTTCGATGTAGAACACAAAAAGTAAGACAAGTACGACGTCTCATCGATGGATCACGGAGACCTCATCAAATGTTTTCCATAGGCGCCTTTGGCAGTGTGTGAATCGAGGTCGAACCGCACTTAAGAGGTTTTTATGAGCGATGGAGAACAAAGGCAAGGGAATCTATGGTAATGATGGTGTATGCACACCCACGCAGCATGTATAGGTGTAGGTGTATATTGATCAAAATTTTGGCGGTGTTCGTTCTATGGCCGAAGAACAACAAAAACGAAGAAGACGAATTTGAATATCTTATCATAACCGAGGTCAAATGCATAACAGCAGAAAACAAGGACAAAAAGAACTTGGGGTATTGGCTATAATGAGGGCCCAGGGTGAGAGGCTGATACGTGAGACAGAAGGTCATTTCAGCGGAAGTAGGGATGGTGCAGTATCATAACAAGAGGTAGGAGGGAATTCCAAGTGAGACATGATACAGCCGGCGTCCGCGTAATGGTCGTTAAAGGACATGCTGTATGCGGATAATGATAGAGATTCTACACGAGTAAGAGAATCAGTTCAGCCATATAAAATTATTACGACCTAGAGGAAACGATTCTCGCATCACGTTCAATGCGGCATTATTCTAGTCCAATTCGTCGACTGCTATTACAACCACGACTGAGAACACAAACGTTGAGAACACGGATCCAAAAGGAACCGAACACCCGTTCTGAAAGCACCAGCGTGAAAAAAAAGTTCTTTCAGGTCCCAGGTCGCAGGCAACGCGCCGCCGCCGCCGCCACCCCAACACAAAGGAATCAAAGGACAGACGACAATCGATGAAGAATGCTGGCGGTTCCTGTAAACCCTGAACGACACATCCGGCACGCAAAAACGACAACACAGCGACCAGACACCCGCCATGTCCTCCTGACCAGCCAGACACCCGCTCTCCGTCACCCAAGGTTAGTCCACGAATACGTTCCTGGTCCCTCCCATTGCAGCCCCGAGTGTAGCAGAAGCAGCAACATGAAGTAAAAACATTACCCATGGCTGTATCGCGCTTGTCATTCCTCAGAGTTGGCAGTGGCAGCTTCCATCAGATGATGATCCTCTCCGTCTGATATTTGTCCAAAGGCTCAAATGCCACTCATCGTCCTTCGCCTGCGCTCTCTCCCCACCACGCCCAGCTCAGTTCTAAAACAAAAGTGCACGCTCCACAGCCATCTTTTCTTTCCCACCTTCCTATCGCCAAAAGCACTGCAAGACCCGAATAGCAGAGAATCGTCCACCCTGAGAGACGCCAATTTGACAAAATGAACCGGCTTTTTACATGGCACTGCCACTAACTCCGGTATCTTTGTTGCGATTCTTGCTTCCTTTAGGCCGCCCACGTGGGCGTTTGGTGCTTGAGCTCTCCGCGCTCACGATTTCGGACGAGGGGCGCTTTGACCCTGCTACAGTGCTCGCGCTCTGCATTTCGTTCCCTGCGAGCCGACGCTCGTTGAGGTATCTGGTGCGATTTGGATAAAAAACAGTCAGTTTAAGTCCATTGGAGTGATGATAAGATATTCGCAGAATTTTGATGGTAAGATGAGCATTACAGATGCTCTACGCCGAAATGAACTGAGTAATGGAGCAGCAGAAAGACAAGGAAGGCTGAGAATAGTAAAACTTAAAGAATAGGGGGCATAAAATCACGGAGGACGCTGCCATCGCGCAAACTGAGGCAAATATGACACCCTTCGTCTTGCTTGTGCAAGAGAAGCCCCCGGCAAATAAGGCGATATCGGAAGCGAGTAGAAGAATGGTAAAAAGAGAGTTTTTTCATCGTTTCTCCACAACCCCACAATACAATGCGGGATCGAAAGGTGAAAGTCAATCAAGAAGCGAGCATGGACTCAAGAAGAAGCGGCGGAGATATGATGAGATAAGTCACTCACTGGCTCGTTTTTTCGTCCAATACACTCTGCAGGCTAGGTAGAGGAGGCTGGCCGAGTTCTTGCCGCAGCCTATCAACGTCATTTTTCGCTACAGTATATTCCCCCTCTGTGAGAAAGTTCATCTTGGTTCGAATTTCGTGACATCTGCAAGAAAGGAAGCAAATAAGTAACTAAGGCTATCAATCAATACGTGCGTTGACAAACTCTTTCTCAATCGATGACTCAAATATATCAACCTTGAGAGTAAGTCGATAAGGCTTTAGGTTGTGTAGTTCAACAATCGACCTGCCTTGTCTCGATCTTCGTTAATCTAACAAGGACATGTAAAGCTTATAGGAGGATCTAAACAACGACAAAGGCATACATACCTCTCTCAATGCATTCAAAAGCCTCGTTCGTTCGCTTTCTAACCTGCATGTTATATTCAGATTCCTCATACCTACCTTTGCTCCAAGCAGAACTCACTTGTTCTTCTGCTCGCGAATGTCCTGGATGATCTTGCCTTTCTCCTGGAGCGACGCATGTGCAGACAAAATGTGCGCTGTGTGCAACTGAAGGGTCAACGCGTGTTTCCTGTCAATGCAAGTCAGATCGCAGCCATTCCTGTTTGTCTACGACAATGGAGGGCATCACATCGATGGCACGTACTTCAACTCGGCTGTTTTTGCTAAATGTACCAGATCTTTAGTCCAATCGCCCGTTGCGACGAGCGGCGTCGACGGCCCTGCTTGCGGCTGCTGTGGCTGAGGCTGTGGCTGCGGCGTTGGCTGGTGATGGTGGGTGGTGTCTTGAGGCGCGATGCCAGTGCTGCCATTGATTATTTGGGGGGAGATGTGCGCTCCTGGTGGGCCTGTGTAGTGGACATACTGAGCCTGGGCAGGATGGTATTGCAGCGGTTGCGACATCTTTTTTAGCGAGATTCAGAACTAAAGGAAACGGATTCGATCGGAGTCTCAGGGGTCTTGCATTGACTCTCTTTGCTGGCGGTGTCGGAGGTCAGCATTGTTCCTGTTATAATTTGAGGTTGATGCGCTTAGCATCTTATCAAAGGTACTCGGTAGTGAGACTACTAGTAAGTAGCAAGTACATACTAGCCACCTTCGAAACTGTGACTGGGCTTTTACGGTATTTAACAGATAAAAATGGCTCACAGAAGAGAGGTCCCTAGTCACTATACATCTATCTTATAATTTATAATTAGTTTCGCTAAGCCTCTCGATATACGCTTGACATTGGTCAATCTGATGGATCTTAACGTTTCCTCGGCGCTCAGCATTGACATGGCTCCCCATCATCCTTCCAGACCATACGCACATGGCACATCTTGAAAATCTGACCTCTACATCAGACCACTTGCTGCTATGGAAGTTGATGTTCTCAACCTACCTATATAAAGAGTGAGCGGCAATGAAAACTGCACCGTAATGGTCATGCACCTCACTGTTGACGAGGGTAAAAATGCAAGAGGAGTGACTTTTGGTCGGGCCCCATGAAATGTAGGCATTTGACGACGGCTCGCAAGACTTGCGCAAGACATTGATGTAAATTGTGCACTTGAAGAAGTTTCTTTCCCTGATGGCGTAAGACAATTCCATCGAATGGTCAGACGGACAGAAGAAACAGAAAAGATACCATCATCCCAACGTAGGTCGACCCGCCAATGTCAAACTGAACCAGGCCCAATTCCGCCGACAAAATCATTCATAGATAGAATCAAGTTAATGCAAATGATGGCTTGCATTCCCAGTTTAGAGTGATTTCGAAATCCAGCTATCATCGATATCGTGTGATAGAGGGAAAATCTGTACCGAAGGACCAACAATGACGCCGCGGCGGCACGCCTATCCGAGGCAATTGGGTTATGTGTCGTGGTATAATCTCGGAGATGGCTAAAGCGTGGCAAGAGCACGCAGGTGAAGACATTCACCGTTGACTACTTTGTTGGTCCCACTGTGCGATGTAAGTCGGACACGGAATCCCGATCCTGCGATAGTGGCGCTGAAGGAGGAACTCGCAGTACCACGGGGTATGATCTCATCCATGATATAACAGGAATATCACGTTGGAACGGATATCGGTGCGAGTATGAAATAAGATGAGGCGGGTTGCCAAATCTGGGCAGGCGTAACATAGCTGGAAGATGATATTACCGGCAGAGGGCACCGTAATCTGAGTCAAAAAGGACCGAAAGATCATGCATTCATCTTGTTGCATCATGATGCATGATGGGCTTACTTTCCTTGAGCCTCCTAAATTCGAACATAACAATTTCCAGAATGGCTTGCCTATAGACTGAATGGCCAGTAGAAGATAAAGAGTGGCAGCAATAGCAGTATTGGGAATCGATTGGTGGTCGTAACTGCCAAGTCACTGCATAACGTAGGTCATTAAACTTTTATCTCACACCTCAACGTTCAACAACAACCTAGCGCTGGTTCACAGTTCTCCATTACGGCTTAATATGACACGTATTTCCTGAATACGACAAGTTCGAGAGCAGAGTCTCAGCATTTGTATTAAGACATCGTAACAGGTCCAACATAACGCCGTATTTTATGGCCCAGTCTTTCCCCTCAAAAGGTGCTTAATTCACGTGTCCATGATGCAAAGGACGATGTCACGGTCATGTTCAACTAATCATGGTGTCCAGGTGTAGCAGAAGGGGACTTGCTGTGCGTGATAGATGTCAACATCGACGACCCGGATTCCATACAGTGCCTAATGAAAACGGTTACACAAAATCTCAACTACATGTACGTTGTGCATTACTGATGCTTTTAAAAGAGACTGACACATCGTAGATATCTATACCAAAGCCCATCGCAATTAACCTGCGTAATAATGAGGATTTAACCGTATCCAAGGTTAATGAAGTATTCGTTTCTTTTTTTACTGTAGCTTGCAGATATTTCAAGGTCAAAAAATCGAGTTGCTGCGCCGAATATATCCACTTCATCTTCAAGGATCATTATCTTGGACGAAATGACATGTGAAGGTTGGGAATGGATCTCGTTGGCCAGTGCATCTATTCAGAGCAACAGGTCGCTTATGTTGGTTACATTGTCGCAAAGATACAACATCTAGATCGGCGGAAAGCCAGTAAGTTATATCAACTCTTGCAACTTTCAACGCTGACAGAGTGATGGCAGGTGTCCTCGCTGGCGCATGTTACTTCCACGACGAAAGCCATCTATTGATTTTCTGCTAAAGTAACCATTTTCATCCAAGTCTACCGTGAATTATGGGCGTTTTTGGCCTACGGAGAGTGTTATTACGAAAAGAATGTCCACTCTTACCTTCCTTCGCTCTTGCCTGAGGTAGAATGATGAGACGACACCACAAATCACGCCGTCACGATCATTATCATTTCATGCAGAGTGAGAGCTCGGTATACTCGTAAGCCTCAAGAACTCGTTTTGGGACTTCTAATGAGACATTCTCCTTACGCATCACTACCACCAATCGACACTCGATGCCTCAGTGGGCCCGCCAGCTCAAGTCCATCTAATTGGGCGCATATCGCACGCACACGATGGGCCCATACTTGAAGCAATTACTCTCGCCCGCCAAAACTCGCTACATCGACTGTTCGCTATCAATTACGGGTACGACAATGGTCGTCATCACGCCCGGTACTGGATACTTCTAGGCGTCTAAGGACCTTCTCCAGCTCACCACTACTCGCTTGCTTGATCAGAGGTTCGTGGTGCACCTCCTGTCGCTCGCGAAACCACCTTTGTACTCGAATCCCTATTCAGCTTGCGCAGTACGGACGCGAAGGAAGTGATAATGTTCGACATCACGATTGCGACGCATGTGTTAGATTTCCTTGGTGGGAATGTTGAGAACTAATATTCTGGGTGTCGACAACGTTTTAGAATCAGCAGTCAGACTTGCCATTCAGTTGCGATAGGTAATTACTTAATTACTCTCCTAAATCTTCTAAAATTAATTACTGAGCCAGCTCATCAGATTCGCTGAGCATGCGAGGATGGGACAGTGCTTGAACTCCAAGTGCTGCCCAGCATAGAAGTCCCTTTTCGCCTGAGCCCAACAAGAATGAACCATCATCGCCCAGCTCGCCACATGAAGCCGTAGAAGAGAAACTATCTCACGTTGATGCTGACATATTTGACATGTATATTTTCGCTCGGAAACCTGAATCAAAGATGCTTCATATTCCTCGAGACTCCCCACATCTATCCTAAGCTTGAGCTACATAATTTCCTGTCGGGTCTTGAGGTTTTGGAGGACTGGTACGCAGAGATTGCGACCTTGATGCAGTGCCAGCCGCACCGATGTTAACTATTACAGCCATCCAGTGCCTTTTCTCTGCTCAATCCCTCCTCGGTCGAAGGAGGCAGTAATGCTTATACACTCTGCGGATGCACCGTAAATCGTTCGATGCACTGATAGCCAGTGCTATTGCTGCTTCTATAATGAGCTCTCGATTTGTCATCGCCAGATCTATCGCAATATTATCTTCAAGTTTCGTATCTCAACTTTAAATGCTTGCCTACAATTTAGTATGGACTACCTTTAAGATCGATCTGAAGATGAACTACTCCCACTATCCGTAAACCTTGTCTTCCATTCTGGCACAAAATCAGCGTGATCAGAGTCATAATTCCTTAGGGTGATCACACCACTCAGAATATGCGCAGGTATGCATGACCTGAGATCGTTAGGTTCAGTCGGAACGTGGATGTCCATCCACATCTCCTGAAGCTGTGCAGTGGTCTCCAGAATTATCGTTGTCCCATTTACAGACACGCGACGGCTTATAGAAGCAGAGGTTAACCGTTTTGAGTGCAGGTAGCCGGTCCAAGGACGGAATAGGCTCGTTCCCAATTACATCCCCGTAATTTATTCTCAAAAACGAAAGGTTTGGCAATTTGATCCCCAATTCCATCAAATCCCGCAGTATGCTCTTAGTAGTGAGAAGCGATACCAGTGCCAATGAAGTTGCCATTAATCTCCCGCTGCTTATAATTCTGTTGCTCTCGTACTCATCATCGTCCTGATAAAGGGAAAGGTGCTTAACAGAGGTACATTTCGATAGTGCAATTACTCTGAACTCGATGGAGACATCTGCGAATATACAAAGGTTGCGTACATTTGCCGCAAAGAATGCCGCTGGGCGCGAACGTAGGGTTAGAAGTATACGTTCACCTTTAGCAAGTTTCTCGTATTTTCCACGATATAAGGCACCAGAGATACTGGAATTGGCTCGAACAATGCAAATACTCTCGTAGATGACGGCCTTAACCTAGGTGTGGACTCGTTTTCGTTTTCATACGACAGCCAGCTTGTGCGTAAGGCGAGGCTTCCTTTTCCGAGCCGACAAGTCAAAAATAATGCTTTCACTCTCGGGGGGAAAGCCTGAAATCCAAATTTTGTCGCTGAGTTTGTCTGACTATGTCAAATAGAGTCGACTGACCTCGGAGACCCTTTGACTGGGCCCTTCTTGCGCTTCGACCTGGAAGGCATGGGGCCAATGGACTGCAGATTTGAAGCAGAGGGCTGATCTGGACAAGTGTAGTTTGCGCCGAAAAGCGACAGATTGCAATCTGAAATATAGCTTTTTAAGCGCTCAGGTTATAGATCAGCGATCGAGGCGCGCGCGTTTGATGTCTGATGGATCCAATCATCTGATAGCTGGCTTGCGATGAAAAGGGCCCTGAACATATTACACCGGCGTGGTCCCCAATTGGAGCAGCCCCTTTGAAGCGATACTACCAGCCCTAGCATAACTTTTTAGATGATGAAATGGCACGATGATGATGATGATGCATGCCCAATGATCACAGATTTTTCCAACCATGTGTCATGAGAACTGATACTTATGTGTAACGAAAACTGTCAAGTACTGTGGATCCGATTTTATGCTTTTGCAAACAAAAAAAAAATAGCTTGGTAATACAGAAATGGCTTCAATTTATATCAGACAAAACCTACACATTTTTGCCGAAGGCGTTGATAGGCTTGATTGCCGCATGCTTCGGTGCTGTCTGGCTCGACGTAACAGGGATACTCTTCGCCGCAGACGTGCCTTTACTCTTGGCCGGCAGAGTCCACTCCGCCAGCCAGGTCCGCATGAATCCCAAAGCCTTCTGCTGCACAGCAAGCACCGTAGCATCAACGGACCCAGATTCAGTAAGCAAATCAGAGCAGTGGAACCCATCCCCAACTTCGATGGGCTGGCTGTTTGTGCTCGCAACGTTGACATTGACTGAAGACACCGTAGCGTCTTTCCATGGGTCACCTACACAAAAAGCGTTTGCGATTCTCGGGCACGTATAGACAAAGTGGATGGTGCTTACGAATTCCATTGGCGAAGAAGAGACGGTTGATGTTGACTTCCCAGCCAGCATATAACTCGTTGGTCTGGTTGATCTTTACGGTGACGCCATCAGGGAAGGCGGCGGGGAACATGTACTGGCACTGGCGCTGTAATCGTTCCCATATGTCAATTGTTGCACGCGGATACTATTTGCAAACCATACCAAGTCGTAGGGAGGTTGGACAAGGCGGGTTACGAGTGAGGGCTGTCCCTCAGGTGCACCTTCCTGTTCAGAAAAAACTGCTTAGAAACGAGCGTAGATTGTTTGAGGGCGTCGAACCTGAAGGAATCCAACTTCATTGCACCTATTAAGAGATCAGTCTTATGTTTGTGAGAGGTCCGAAGTGATACCGCTTACACAATCCACATCCAAGAGCGATTCGCGTCATCGATGGTAATATCAGTGTAGTACGACTGTGCTGCGTTATATGTTCCCAGACAATCCCTATAGAGATCAAATCCTCAGTCGAACCGCGGAGGCTGTTAATGCAAAACGACTGACTCTGCGTCCAAGGTGCTACAAACTATGACACGAAAATCAATCTCGCCAACCGATACCCCAAAAGACAAAGCACGTACTCAACGCATAGTACGTCTCATTCCAGTATGTACCCCAAGCAGCCAAAGCATGGTCCAAACCGAACCCAGAAGCAGATGCAACTTGGCCGTCATTGACCTCTAGCGCATCACAGAACTTGAAGAACTGTCCCTCTGAGCCGGTGAACACCTGCAACGACTGCCAGTCCCACATATTATTACGCACTAGTAAAGACAGCAGTCAGCGAGAGTAGTCCTCGGTCCATGTCAAGCGCGTAGTTGATAAAAGACCATGGGATGGCACTCACAAGCACCAGCAACGTCATCAAGATGCGTCATAACGCCCAGTCCCCAGTTATCTTTGAGGGCCTGAATCGCCGCAGTGTCTGTTCCACTTAAGACTTCGTCAACATGGGCGATCACAGCTTGGACATCGGCAGAGCAATTCTGTGGCATATTAAGACGGACGGGTTCGAAATACTGCCAAAAGTCCCTAGACACCGAATAAAAGACGGCTTCAGTGTTATAGAGAAAGGAACGTGGAAAGTAAACGAACAGGATAGCTTCGACGACAGCGGATGAAGCGTAGCCTGCCCAGAAGATCCCAGGTTTGCTAGATATTACATTCAGTGTCAGCAAAACATGAAGTCATCGCAGTACAAGACTCACTTGACCAGCGTCCAACTCGTAAGAGCTCCTAGAAATACATATACATCCATGATTACACGCCTCGAATACACTTAACCCACAATTCGCATACCTGAGTAACTGCCTCCAACAAGGATCCACGGCGCCTGGCTCGGTGTGACCTCATTTCCTCCTGGCATGGGGAGATTTACATTCTCAGCAAAATACACCAAATCGTCAATCGCTTGTTGGATAGTGTGCACTTGCAAGCTCTTGACTGAAAGGTCCGGGTATGGGTTACTGAAGCCGTAGAACCTGTGCTCGAGCACAATGGTGCTTCCATTTTGCTGTTGTGCGATTTGTCCGTTGATCGTAGTGTTGGTAAGGTATCCAGAGTATCCTGTTGGAGAAGAGGAAGGTCGGGAAAGCAAGCAAATGATCGACAGTGGGTTGAATGGTATATCAAAAGTAGAGAGATAATGAAGGGACATACCATCTGCATTAGTCTCTCCTGGCGTCATCAAAATAATGGGGCCGCCTATAAACGCACATGTGAGCACGCACAACAGATAAAGGCATGAACCCCTCACCAGGCTCATAAAACTCCCACGTGTGCCAGAACCGCTGCGTGAACGTCCCAAGGGAGGGGTTGTTATGATCGATGAGCTGGTTGAACTCATAGACGGTGGTGTACGGCGGGAGGACCGTCCCGTTACGGCTTACGACGGGAAGGCTGGCGTCGATTGCGGATACTGGAACCTTCGGCATGGTGCGGCGATGGATGGCGTTCCCGTGCATACGGCCATCGGGGAGCATGGCGCTTACAAGGTGCGCAACGCATAGGAGAAGACAACTCAGGGATATAGCGAAGACCATGGCAGCAGAGCTCTAGTGAGCTGGGGAAGGGGTCTATGTTAGATTCCGCCAAGATGAGGCCTTTTAGTAGGCCTTTGGGGTATTACCTGATACAAGAAGGGCAGAAGATAGCATCTGAACCATATGTCGAATGTACCAGGTGTACAAGATGTAACACGCGATGTGTGTGTGGAAATGTTATGCTGCACACGACGGCGAGCGCGGCTGGCGAATAAACCACGCGGAACCTTGAGTAACCACGCAAGTGTATTTTTGGAGCTTATGTTGGCCGGTATTCTGACGTTGTCATCGTTTGTTAGGAAGGCCATGTGCTTCTGCCATGGAAGCTGATAAGGCTGGTGGGATTGACTTGAGATCAGCGAAAAGGTAGGAACTTGAACCAGGCGTACCATATGTGGTTGATAGTTCAGGGTATTCAAAGCTAGGAGAGGAGCCACAGATGCCAACAGCTATACATACCAAAGACATTTACTTGGCGGATGGTTGATACAAGCTTGAATGGGCTTGGTAAGTCGCTGCTTGTCCTTTTGCATTATTGCCGCTCAACAGCTCGAATGTTGAATAACTGACAAGACAAGGCACAGAAAAATCTTATTTAGCGTATTCGACAGGCTATTCGACGAGGAGGCTCACATGAATTTTGGACTTCATCGGAACACCCACCTTGAATGTTTGAAGTGTTTAACTCTACAGGCTTACTACACCTCCGCGAAGACTGTACGCGTCCATTTGGTAAAAAGGCATTTGATTCTAGCCTATAGAGATATTTGCAACTGAAATGCGCTGAAACGGGGGAGCAAATAAAATCAGTAGTGTTCCTGCCGTTAATGATAGACCTTCTATGGCAATTTAAACCGAAAAACACACAAGTGCGATTGAATATACATGGAGGTAGTAAAGTGTATAACGCGGAGGATTCTTAGGAAATCGCGGTGTTTACTCCTATTTGAAAGCCGCGTCGTTGCTGACCACATCGAGAAAAGTTTCCCTAGCGGAGTCACTTGCCTCTTCCCTTGCTCGTGTTCTTCATCGATTTCGGCTCTCTTCACCCTAGGAAAGCTGGAAATTCTGACAAGCAGCTAGCCAGAGGAGATACAGTACGTTTCATTCAGATTATTACCCGACAAGCTCATGAATGCAATTTGGTTCAAAAGTATTTGATTTGTAGCCCATCATGGCCCATCCTGGCCCGTCGTCGTCCTCTTCGCCGTTCACGGCGCACTTTCCAACATACGGATATGTATATCCCAATGGAGCTGTCCCTCTTTCACCCCTACCGAAACAGCTTTTTATGCCGCCTCCGGATTCTCACTCGATGCCCTATCACCATTTACCCCCAAGTCCATACCACACTTCCGCACCTCCACCTCATCCAATACAGCAGATGTATTCCCAGCCACAACCTCAACCGCCGCATCAGCCACAGTCACCTCCAAAACCCAAGAACCCAGTAGGGGAATGGGCAATATGGTCTCGACGGCCACAAAATCCGATACATGCACCGGGAATCATCTTCTCTCCTCGTGCAAAGCCACCACAACATGTCATCCAAAATGCACTGGAACTACCCACCCCTCCACCGTCTCCTACCGTCGTTGCCAAAGAGCTATCATCGGATGCAACATACTCACCACAAGTCATCGAGCCTAAGCCTGAGCTTGAGGCCGACCAAGGACACGAGTCTATCTCTGAACCTGAGCCTGTTCCTTCCTCTAGTGCAACCGAAACAACAGACCGTGATACACCTGCAACTGTCTCACCTGCCACTTCCGTAACATCACTCTCTGCCTCAGTGGACAATGCAACTAAACCTCTGTCTGTTCCTCCTACGTCTTTAACTTCGCCTGCCTCTGTACCTGCTTTATCTCTGCCGATACTCGAACCTGTACCTACACCCACACCCGCACCCGCCGCACCAATAAAATCATGGGCCTCCCTCCTTCAATCATCCTCATCAACCTCCGCAACCCCAGGCCAAAAACGTCTCCCAACCTCCTCCGTCGTTGGCATCTCCGTCTCCGGCTCCTCTCTCACTCAATCCCAATCTACTGCCTCAGCTAACACCCAACCTCCCTTCGCCCACCCGGCTCTCTCTCTCTCCCACACCAGACGCACTGAGTTACTTAACCTTCTTACCTCAGAGCCCGATTCCGGACTCAGCCCGACTCCCGTTATCCGACCCCGGGGGCTCATCAACGCGGGTAACATGTGCTTCGCGAATTCCGTCCTACAAGTCCTCTTATTCTGCCCGCCATTCCACAAACTGTTTACTGAGCTCGCAAGGTACGGATTCGGATTCCGTTCGGAGAAGGATAAAGCCGGGAAGGAGGGGAAGGATAAAGAGGGCAAAAGCCCAACGCCTCTCGTTGACGCTGTCGTTGAGTTCGTGCGGGAATTTTCCCCTGCACCGCGGAAATCTCGGCGTGCGAATGGGAAGGGCAAGGAGCGTGATGACAGTAGAGAGGAAGATGAGGGTCTCGCGTTCCTCCCAAGCTACGTGTATGATGCGATGAAAGAAAAAACGGTCTTTGACGGGATGCGGTCCGGGCAGCAAGAGGATGCGGAGGAGTTCCTTGGGTTTTTCCTCGATGCGCTCGAGGAGGAGCTGCTTGCCGTCGTGCAAGCGCTCTCTGGTCCCCCGCCTGCACAGACGAAGAAGACGAAAGCTGGGAAGGCGAAGAAGGAGGGAAATGGGAATGGGATTGAGGAGAAGGAGGTTGAGGAGGAGAAAGAAGATGGGTGGTTGGAAGTCGGTAAGCGGAACCGGATGGTCGTCACGCGGACTGTACGTGTCCTCCCTCCTTTCCTTCACCTTCAACTTACAACGTACACTCACACACCCTAACTTACCCTTTTCACATTAGATCAAAGTCGCAGAAACACCCATCACACGCATATTCGGCGGCAAAGTCCGCTCTACGCTCAAAGCCCCAGGGCAAAAAGACTCACAAACAATCGAAGCCTGGCGCGCATTGCGGCTCGACATCCAGACCGACTCGATTCACACCCTCCAAGACGCCCTCTCCCACATGGTTGCCCCCCAGCCCCTCGAGCTAGACGGGCGTCATGCGTCTATCCAGCACTTGCTGGAAGCCGTTCCCCCGGTGCTTGTCGTCCACCTGAAGAGGTTCTGTTACGATAAAGACGTCGGAGGCGTCGTGAAGGTCGGGAAGGCGGTGCAGTGGGGCGAGGAGCTCGAGCTTGGGGGGGAAGTGATGGTGCCGGCATCGAGGAGGGCTCCGGCGGCGCGGTATAAGCTCTTTGGAGGTCAGCCTTGTTTTGCTTCGCATAACTTTAAGAATGGCTTAAACTAAACTCTGAACTCTTAAAAATTAGCTCTGTATCATCACGGCCAATCTGCATCAGGAGGCCATTATACCCTCGACGTTTTACATCCTGGACGCAATGCGGTGGAGGGCTGGATGCGTATTGACGATGAGCTCGTGTCCGACGTCCATTTGGGCGATGTCTTTGCGCCGCAGCATGATGATGAGAACAAGGCGGCATATCTGTTGTTCTACAGGAGGATTAGGTAGACCAGGAGGGGTATTCCGTTGGTTAATTTCCTTAGGCTTGTTTTGTTTGTTGGTTTGTTGGGTGGTTTGAGGACCATGTGATTCTTTGCTCGTGGTATATCATACCTGCTTTGTGATGTGATTGATACTTGTTAAAACGTTATAACACCATAGGATCTGGTCAAATATGTCCTAGAATTTTGTCAACTTGTTCAGCCGAAAAAGGTACTGTTAAAAGATCAAATAGCCCACCGCGAGGGTCGAACTCGCAGCCTTCAGATGCCTTGCCTAGCGTAAGAGTCTGACGCTCTATCCGATTGAGCTAGGCGGGCATGTGTGTATTGAACAAACGTTATTTTACAAATTTCTTTGTTGCAAAACACTGTTCACCTGTTTTATCCATCT
Organism: Tephrocybe sp. 9980TJB; assembly: GCA_018220975.1. Lineage (NCBI taxonomy): Eukaryota > Fungi > Basidiomycota > Agaricomycetes > Agaricales > Lyophyllaceae > Tephrocybe > Tephrocybe sp. 9980TJB. The sequence continues at coordinate 91,003 of JABAJU010000055.1, forward strand.
AGTAGCCGCAGTCACATCAAGCATTACTATCAGTGTACTAGCTGCAGCTTAACGCGTGATTACTGTTGCTCAAGGTGCGCACTTGGGGAGCTAGTGAAGCTAACACCTTTCGTTTCATCTTTAAATTCTTGGTGATCCTGCAGCCTCATCCTTCCTTGGCCTCTTTACAACGTTGCTTGACCCCTCTGACCTCAGGCTCCGCCTTGGAAAAAGGCCGAATTCCCATTCAGATTCAGCGGCCACTCGAGCCCTGTACTGTCAAGATCGGCGTTCTAGCTCGTTCCCTTCATGGACGATGCAGTCACGCCGAGATAAGTTCTCCCTACTCAATCAGCCAAGAAAACTCAACGACAAAGTTGATTTCAGATTTCCTCCTGAGATAGAAATCCTCTTTTTTGACTCATCAGCTCAGATCAATCCCTAGTTGTTCCCCCACGCTGTCTATCGTATGTAAGTGTGAACCTGGGTTGAGGCCGTCATCTACGAAAGTCTATGCATTGTTTGCGCCGATTCCATCGGCAATGTCCCTGGGCTATAACAACCAGAACAAGCTCAAGATTCATCCATCCTTCCAACGCTATTCTCTTGGTCACAAGAATTTTTTGCGGCAAACGTATGTAACCTCTGTATATTCACAGATGTTTCCCCCCTTTTCTGAGAGGTTGGGTTGTCGAAATGTACCTCTATTCAACACTTTGCTCTCTATGAGGATAAATATAGCTCCCTCCCCTATAATCGATGGCAGTGGGCTTCTCATGCAAACTCCACTCACCACGCTAATATCGCTCTATACCACCAAAAGCGCACTCGAGGGAATGGTCGAGCTTGGAGTTGAACTCCCTAACCTCTCATTTTTTGGAATACGCTGTGTACGATGGGAGAAGGAACTTGTTCCCTCCTTGGATTGGCTACCTGCAGTGAAGACAGTCGAACTTTATCTCATCAAGCCATCCTGCGAGGACAATTTCTGGCAAAAGGACCTTGCGCAAGTTCTGGAAAAAAAACTCCACAGTTGCAGAAATTGTGGCTGAATATCAACCTTATCAGCCCTGAGAGATGGAGGACTGCATCGATAAGCACAGCATTCCAAGTTGCGTGACAGTCTATCTCAGGTATATATATTAATTACCACTGCCACTTTATTCGGCAATGGAGGGCCAGGTTTGAGGGCCAGTTGGCCTACAAATCTTCGATCGAAGGCCATTCATCAAAGACAATCATGGATTGCGACTGTTCCTGTTGGGACTCCGAGGAAGAGTACACAGACCTGAACCCGAATCGTCCCCAGCTGAGTCACATACGGAAGATACGGAGTAGTGGCTATCGCACAAGGACCGAATACCAGTACTTCTAGCGCTATACGACGAAACATCTATGTATCATCTTATGTCTTCGGTAGTCTGACTCTATCAGTGTTATCCAATGTCGAAAATCGAAGATTAAAATGTCTTTCGTGCCCTTGTCTCCTACATTATTCAGCACCAGGTGTTGTCAGTCATAAATAGCGAGAAGGTGCACTGTAATAAACGGCCTGTCATTCTTCACCTCGACGACTGGGAACCTCTTCTGTGTGCGGTACCTCGTGAAGATGCAGAAACGCGGGCAAAGGAACTGTCCCATGTGCAGAGAACCTGTGTACTTACGACCGAGCGCAGTAAGTCTCTTTATTTTGCTTCTATACTTAGAAATGGGATAGTTGGCTGGCAACTTGAATATTAACATCGAATGTGAATTGGGCACTGCTATTCCATGCATGACTGGTTCCCAATCGAGCTGCATGTAAAAAATGACGCAGAACTAGGAGGAGGCTGCTAAAGAGCAACTAGAAAAGCTCGGACTAGATCTAGACCAGTCTTGTAGAGTGACCGTATTGTGTTAAGTTATTCCGGAGGTATGGAGGTCATAACCTTATTGTCAAAGATATTCGAAGCATCAGACTACATAGGCTTTCTAGTTCGTGTATATGTAGAAATATTGCCAACATTGAGTCCTTAAGCCTCATCTCGTAAACTGTGCCCTTCGATTGAACTGTCAGCTATGCACAACACGGGCTACCATTAATTACGTAACAAGAAGAAAGAGATTTAAAACAGCAGAGTAGAAACTGGGACACTGGACGAAAAACTTCCTGGAGGAACTAGGATATAATCAGCGGCTCGCCTTTTGTGGAAGTCATGGAGTTAGTTACCCTGGAAAGCCCCTCAGTAAATGATGCTCTGCGCGCCCTCGAACTGCTCAAACGGCCCCCAGACTGGCACCGGTTCGTAATCAAACTCGTTGTAATTAATGGTAAAACCGGGCGTGAGAGCATCATGATTCTGATCAAATAACAGCGACTGGTTCACTAAATTTGATGAAGGCCAAAAGGGCTGAGGCTCGAAGGTGATGCTGGTTTGTGGCGCTTCTGGTATGGTACGGGATTCTTCGCCTTTGCATGGGGAGGCGTGAACATACGTTCCGACGACATCATTACAGTAATATTCTTCCCAACCTATGTCGACGCAATCGTACATACCCTGCACATGTGATGGGTCAACCGGTGCTGATGAATTGGATGATTCAGTTGCGTAGGATCCATTGCCCAAAGAAGATGTATTCGAAGGGGTTGAAGCCTCAAGGAGGCTGTGAGAGAAGGGCGGAGAAGGCCTGGCGATCGAAGGCTCGTGGGCAGCGTTATAGAGAGAAGTAGTAGTCCTAGATGGGCTACATATATCAGCCATTATAAGATACCTATCAGCGAGCATGATGATACAGGGAGTGGAGACTCCCTTCCTGCCGAACCATTTTATTGGAAATGGCCCCTCGTTTGCTTGTATTTTGACGTTGGGATGAATCGTTCTATTATCTTCGTAGGCCCATTGTGCAGCTGAACACTCGCTCGACTTGAAGTGGGGCCTTGTCACGCTCTTATCGGATCGCGTTAATCTATAAGACAAAGATCAGGATTCACGCATTAGAGGGCATTTCAATGTTAGTATTTACTTTCGGCCGCAATGGATACAAATTCCTGGGATGCGACGACGACGTTTGGGTTCCTTTGTGGTGGGATCGACATCTGGCTTGTCGACCGTTTTAATTAACTCTTTCTGTGCCAATTTTTGCATTTTCTTCTCTGATTGCTCATGCCAGTCTCTGAAGTTATCCTTTTGTCTCCGACGAGATTGTTTTTCCTTTCCACCTTTTAAAACCATCGCCGCTGGAACTACATCCAAGGGAAATGAAGCGGTGACAGGGAAAGCGGGTGCATTCATTTCTGGGACCCCCCAAGAATGGCCTGAAAAATTTGTGGGGGGGATGGGGCTCGAGGAAGGAAGGGCGCCAAAATTCTGGGTCTCGGAGGCGTAGGCGGAAGGAAGTGGCGGGATTTCTTCCGCCATCGTCATGAAGCTCCAGGGCTCGGACGGAGGGCGGTATGATGTTGGCCCCAGGGAGGATGCAGTCGTGCAAGCAGCCCCCAGGTAAATAAAAGGTGCCAGTCTTGCTGCCCCATCCTGCTTACCCACGCCGAGAGGATCTAGTGGTATGGATGGGTAGCTGAAGTCACCGTGGATGTTGAGGGGGTTCATAGTCATATGAAGTATAGTGTGGCGGCGAACGAAATGAACCGAGGAATAGGTTTGAGGGGAGAGACGTGGGATAGAGAGGGAGGCTAAGAAATAAAAGAACAGCGGTTGAGGGCAAGGAAGTTATGAGAGAAGTGAATGGGCTTAAATGGGTGAAGTAGGAGAGGACGTTTGATCAATGTTGGCCAATTTGTTCTGAATAGTGCAATCAAAAAAAAAAGAAACAATGGCTACTTATATTGTCCACACACCATTAAACATTCCTCCTAAGGAACTACACCACCTGGCTCATACAGTAGTACTTCTTGACAATCCCAAGGATTACGAAAGAGCTTTGTCGTTGTGCAAAGCGTTCAATGGGCAGCGCAAACGCTGAAGCGCTGCTCTCACCTTTGAGGGTGAACGACGATACATAAAGCTAGGAATCCTCCAACGAGACCGTTTAGAAGTTCAACCGACGAATATATTCACACTGGTACTGTGATTGATATGCCAGGCGCTATCTCGACGTCTTTTCTGCAGGGTCTCTGCTTAGCGCCATACCGGATTCCGCGTCGACGAAGGGCTTGGAAATTCACGGTGCTTTGGAACTTATACAGAAAGAGAGGTGAGCACCTCAAATTTCAAATGTAAGAGCACCTAAACGCTAGGGTCAGTGAGGCCCAACGCCAAAAAAAAAGGGTTGGACCTCACTGTAATGCAATCGAAGGAGTTCGATTTGTGCACCTGTAGACGAGGTGAACCGGCTTCCCACTTTAATAAACATTATACGAATTGAATCCACATCAGTATGACTCTAGACCTGCGAGCAAAATCACATACATGCATTGCGACGCAAAGCTCGAACGACACATACACTTTCTACTCACAAGGAAGGTCCAAATGAAGAAATGCATCTACCTCGATTCACCACGGGTCCAGGATTTCGGTGCAAAGGAGCGTATCTCTCTGCGCAAGCGCACATATTAATGATGTGGCCAGAGCTCGAGCCCCGATGCATTTCGCTAAATGTATGTGTTATATTCTGATGCCCAATCCCCGACGTGTTTTAGTGAACGACATTTTTTAGATGTCTTGATTCGGGCAGACACACAGCCTCTTCCATCCACGAAGACTTCAATCTTCATCGGCCCATCGTTCATTCAAAGACCGTTAAATTCGCTACTGTTGCTTGTCGCCGTAATAGGATGCCAGAGGGAATGGCAGAGAATAATTCCATGCCTGAGGACTTTGTTGATCAGCGTGAGTCCAGTGAGATGTCTAACATATTTTCCTTCAGGCAGTCGCCGCGTGTATCTTGCGAAACTACAAATTCGAAGGAGTCATAAACATCGGGACACTGGGGTTCCATATATGTTGCATTAACGTCCTTGGTCTCTTCGCACATCTATTCCCAGGACCGTTGGGAGTTTCTTCATCTTGTTCCTTAGTATAGTGGCGTCGACTCTTTCCATCCTCGTGTTCCCATAGATCCTTGGATGAATTGAGCTAGAGGTCTAGTATGGCAGTCGAAACTCGGATGAGTCTGTAGGCAATTGGGAGGCGGGTAAGGTGAAGGGTGGGTTATGTGGTTTATGATATGAATGAGCCCATCAGATTCATCCAGTCACCGTCGCATGCGACGACAAACAGAACGCAGTTGTTTCTTTCACTGACCTGGTAAGGATTCACGCCTCCTTCCAACGCTATTCTCTCGGTCACATGATTTTTTTGCGGCAAACGTACGCAACCTCTGTATACTATTCCCAGATGTTCCCTCCTTTTCTGAGAGGTTGTGTTGTCGAAATGTACCTCTAATCAACACTTTGCTCTTATGAGGATAAATATAACTCCCCTATAATCGATGGCAGTGGGCTTCTCATGCAAACTCCATTCACCACGCTAATATCGCTCTATACCACCAAAAGCGCCCTTGAGGAACTGATTGAGCTTGGAGTTGAACACCATTACCTCTCGTTTTGGGGGAATACGCTGTGTATGATGGGACAAGGAGCTTGTTCCCTCCTTGGATTGGCTACCTGAAGTGAAGACAGTCGAACTTTACCTCGTCAAGCCATCCTAGGGCAATTTCTGACAAAGCGACGTTGCGAAAGTCCTGGCAACAACAACACAGTTGCACGAATTGTGGCTGGATATCAACCTTTTACTCAATTAGACCTGACGAGGTGGAGGAAAGCATCGATAAGCACGGCATTCCGATGTGATAGTCTATCTCAGGGATCTTAATTACCACTGCCACTTTAGGGCGAGGTTTGAGGACCATTTGGCCTATAAATCTTCGATCGAAGGTGACACTGGCCATTCATCAAAGACAATCATGGATTGCGATCCAATGTACAAGATAGAAGATTAGAATGTATGGCGTGCCCTTGTCTCCTGCATTATTCAGCACCAGCTGTTGTCAGTCATAAACAGCGAAAAGGTGCAATGTAATTAACGGCCTTTCCCTTCAATACTCAATATGTTACCTCTTAACACACGAAACTCACGACAAAGATAACCAGCTTGAAGAAAAGAGTTTTTTTTGATACATCTCGCCAATGAAAGCATATTTATTTGCTGAAAAACGGCCAAGGGGTTGACGAACTCAACCTTAAGGTTTGTACACACGGGAAGTAGAATCATAATAAACGTCGTCAGGAGAGTATTATCACCACGTTAATGCTGTCGAACATTCCTTGTTATGTGAGACAATTGAACAGGATACAAGGCTGATACCTAGACAGAAAATGCACGCCCTTTCCATCCTCCCTTAACGATGTCGATACTTTATAGGTTGGCAGCATGCACACCGCCAATGAGAGTAGATGGTCGATCACTGGGACAAAGTCATCGCGACGAGATCACAGCTTTAGTATCTGTACCGCGTAGAGTAATCTACAAAAAAACAGTAAGAAGGGAAGCCACTCTAATCGCAGTATATGAATGACAAACCTTTTGGCGACACTACCAAACCACGACCCTTCGATGCGCCACGATAAACGGTTTCAACAATATCAATCATCTGGATGATTCTTGTTGAGAGGGGAAGAGGATAAGTAAATGTAATCGAGCACGACGGACCTCTTGCTTGTTGTCCATCGCCCAGTTACTGCAAACGATACTTCCTCAGATCAATTCAGGAATTCATAGAATGGCTCACATCTTATTGTTATTACCAGTCCCAAGATCAATCATAATATGCTTATTTCTGCATCGATGAAGAGTCTAGATTAGTAGTCACGACAGATGCAGATGGGAACTTACCGATAGAAAAACATAACTGTGCAAGGATCATATAATTCGTACATCTGGAATACACATATAGGCCTTGTAAGTACGGATAAGTTGGATACAGATGTTCATACCTTATTGAAATCAGGAACCTCAGTAATATCGACGAGGTAGATAACGGCGAAATTCTGAACTTTCTCCGCAACGCCAAAAAGCGTTTCATCCATCGTCATGCATTGGGTATCCCAGTCGTGGCCAAAGCGGATTACAACGACGCGGTCCTCTTCGGACTTAATAGCCTCGTCAACGTGCCATCCAGACGGCAGATGTGGAAGCAAATAGGACATGGTGGTGGTGAAAGAGCTTGTGAACTGTGGCAGTGCAGTCCTCACGTGCCATAGTACCGTACCAGGAATCCAGTTTAATTGGAATTCATCCTTTAATAGTGAAATAATGATCTTAGCGACAATTGGTCTGCTTATACTGTATTTATATATAATGAACTACGCTATACCATTGTATGAGAGGGCAAACGCAATCAAGGTAGCCTAACTAGGCACATGAGCATGCTTATAGTAATACAAAGAAACCTCAGAAAAGTCATACTGACTCTAGCGAAGCGACATTGCGCGCCTGAGGGGCGCCGGTGCCTTCGACACTGCCCGCGTGTCCGTCGCCACACTACCTGCACTCGATGATCTACCATCTGTCTGCGCAGCAGCTCCAACTGATGACCGTCTCGGTGGGGCTAAAGGAGGCGGATTATCCTCGACAACCTTACGCGCTTGCGTGAAGAAGAGTTTGGCGTCACGTTCAGAGATGTTCTCGATGTAATATGAGTTCCCTAATAGTTGGGTTAGTGATGTGAATAATGTCAGGGATAAACTAAGATGTACCACGAGGAACAAGGAACGAGGCTCCTGTGGCGAGTATGAGGTTTGAGTCACGAATCCTCACTCTAACGGCACCCTGAATTATATAGAATATCTGAATCATAACAGTGAAAATCAATGAAAAGGCAAAATAGGCCAATAACGTACGTATGTGTTATCCTTAGTTTGTTTAGAAGGCTTTTTGCCCTTGGGAGGTAGCTCAAGGATACCAGAAGCAATAAAATCGGAGTCGCCAAGTGATTTCTTAAATCTCCAGTCGCCACTGGCCATTACCTTAGTTGAAACGAGATCCCGGCTAAGATATGCAACACCTGATTAATCGATATTAGCAAACCAAGAAGTATCCCAAACGCTAATTGCGGCTTACATCTTTCAACCTCATCTGTAGTACTACCGTATTGAAGGACGGGGATAAAGGTCTCAGTGTCATCATCCCAACCCTCCTCAGGGTTCTTCACTGGGATAATTTCGTAACGAACTTCTTCAACAGTCTTGCTTCTTGCACGAGCAGATCGTTTTCGTTTTTGGAGTGGTTCAGGTTCCTCCTTCGGCATACGAATGATCTCTTTAACATGTGGTAGAAGGACAAGGCCAGAACCGTCAGGTCGGCCATACACCTTCCTCTCGCCTCGCCAATATTCTAAAGGTTTGATATGCTCTCGAGTACTCTTCCGGACTCCCTCGCGATGAGCTGTTAATATATCAGAAGGTGTTAGACATGGATATTACAGAAGAGACATACGACGATTTTCTTTCTTGACGCGAGCTTTCCCTTGACGGGGAGGTTTCGATGGATCGTCTACAATCTTGATAGTCTTTGCACGTTTGGGTGTCGGTTCCGGTTCCTCCTCAACAGATGCCTCGTCGTCTGAATACGGTTGTCCTTCAACGTCCTCCAACTCCTGCGCTATCTCATCTTCAACCTCTGAGTCGCGTTCCTCGGGAACGTCAGACAATGCCGCGCGCCCCTTTCCCTTGCTGCGCTTGTCAGGGCTCGGGGTGGGCAGCGGCTCCTGGGCATGCTGACTCTGCTCATCGTCATCATCCTGATCCATTTCCCTGAAGCTGGTTGCCTCAGGTGAATGGCGCTCACCAGAGCTGCCTGGTTGGGCGTCATAGTCACCTCCGTAATCGTAGTTTGGTCCATTGTCATTGTCATCATCGTCTGAATCTTCATCATTTTCTTCAGCGCGAAAAGAATTGGATAACCGCGAAGGCCCAGGGGTCGACCTACGTTGTGATGAATGGAGTCGAGGAGAAGGGATATGGTCGAAGTCGATATCAGATGTACGCGCAACGCTGCGCGAGGAGGATCCATTTCGAGGTAAGGTGGGAGTCACTGGCTGTCTAGAGTTTGCAAAATACTGCCTTGGACCTAGACTCAAATCAATTGTCAAATATACTGGTTGTAACATAGATGCGAACTGTCAAGCTCCATTGACATCTCTCCGTATTCATCAGTATCATCTTGGGGCGCCGGTAACGACTGTTTCTTCTTCTTTGCCACTTTCAACACGGGTGGTGTACGTTCGTCCGCCTGTTCCATGAGTTCATCGAAAGGCTCGAAACCATCCGATTTGCGCTCCACATGTCGCACAGCAACGCCGGTTTTCTTGCCAACTTCGGGATTATCGCCTCTGTAGGGGATATGAGCCTTCTGCGCTTGACGGCGTGCGGTACCAATACTGCTCTTGCGGACAGAGGTGGGCATAATGGTGGCACTGATGGAGAACAATCGTGGGAGTTTCAACGGTGCGAGACGCGCTTGGTTGTGTTTGTAAGCTCGCGTCCAATTTGATGATCACCTGCCTCCGTCACTCTGTGGCCCAATATTTTCGACGAGGATCTACCCGGTTTTATTCTTGTTATAATGCACAATACGCGCCCAAGAAGGGAGACAAAAGTTCGTTTTGATTTTATTATCTTTCCCTGAAGACAAACCTTAGAATTGTTCTAGTGGTTGTTGGTATGTCGGGAGGAGTGGATTCATCGGTAACAGCAAAGCTGCTTGCAGACCAGGTGCGCAGCATTTCTCATACAGCAAATTTATTATTTTAACAAATACGTTTTAATAGGATTATGACCTTTCTGCCGTTTTCATGAGGAACTGGGACACTAGAGACGAATCTGGCACGGACAAAGGTTGTGAATGGGAAAAGGATTGGGAAGATGTACAACGCGTGTGCAAGGTCCTAGACATACCTTGCCGGTTGGTTGGTTGTGTTCCCACTATTTTTTATCCGTCGAACTCACGATGATAAAAAGATTGACCTTTCCAAGGAATATTGGAATCGCGTTTTCGAACCATCTTTACGACAATGGGAGGACGGCGTTACTCCCAACCCAGATATCTTGTGCAACAGGTATCATTTATACATTTTATATTTCGGAAGTAGGCTTATACGGCAAGTTAGAGAGATCAAATTCGGCGCTCTCCTCGAACATTTACCAATCGCATCTACCGCATTGTCAAAGCCTTGGTTCGCGACGGGTGCGTCTCATCTCCATTTTCTTTCAATATTTTGATTGAATTTTATAAAATCTAGGACACTATGCACGTAAAGAATACTACAGCGATGCCAGTTTGGGACCCCATTCCGAACGATACGGTGGGCGGCCCCAGTTGTTACGTGCTATCGATGCGACCAAAGATCAGACATACTTCCTAGCTGGCATTTCTGAACAAGGCCTCGATCGCGCCTGCTTCCCACTTGGTAACTTGCTGAAAACGGAAGTCCGAGAATTAGCTAGGCGTCACCGTCTACCAACGGCAGAACGCCGAGAGAGTATGGGTATATGTTTTGTGGGAAAGAAAGGCGACTTTGGAGACTTCATCTGTATGTTCCCTATTATCTTTTCCGTCTCTTGGCTGATGAGAATTCCGTCTTAGCTTCCTATATTCCCCCGAATCCTGGGCCCATTATTGATGCCGCAACAGGTTCTATTCTAGCGACACACCAGGGATTGTGGAATTACACTATTGGACAAGGCGCGCGAATACCGGGGATGAAGGAGAAGACTTTTGTCGTGCGTAAGGATGCTGACAAAAATGCTGTGTACATTGCACCCGGAGCGTAAGTTCGTTCATTGTCCTTGAGTGCCTTGTACCTCACGTCGGATGAACAGAGATAATCCACTCCTGCGATGTCATGTCATAGATATGAAAAGCTTCTCTTTTATCTGGGCGGATTTTTCTCCCCCTGGTATTGACACATCGCATGGATACCGAGCACATGTGAAGCTCATGCACAGGATGGAGGCCGTGACCTGCACTCTCTTCAGGTGTGTGTACCTTCACATATCGAATTATTCGAGTTCGCTCAACGGTTTGCTGCTCAGATCTGCTGAGAATAACATCAGTATTCATCTGGATCAAGTCCAGTTTGGAATATCCCCCGGACAAGTCGCGGCCATCTACGATACAGAAGGGGAATGGGTACTTGGATGTGGAGTCATCGCAGATACACGATGTACAACAACGGACGAGCGTCATAATTAGCTCTCAAGGTGAGTCACTCGGCTTTGATTTTCTAATCGATGTGCTAATATAAAAGACCACGAACAGATATTCGAACCAACAGAGAAATAAAGCACTCTTTCTGCTTTTCATCTTGGCTCTTCAGTCACATTGACAACGCGACCCCGAAATCAACCAGTTCAAGCGTGACTTTTCTCCTAAGTTGGAGGCCTAACTGTAGTCTGACACTTGTTTTTCTCCACTTTGAGCGCTGTTGGCGGGGGGGTTGCGTTGATATTGCTCATAGAAGTCCTTCTCAATAACCTTCTCAGTCTCCTGTTCTCATAGGTCGAACAGCACATGTTTCATGATATGGTTCTTTACGACGCAGATGATCTTCTTCGGGGCCTCGGACCCGGCAGACCGCAAGACAAGAACTGTGACTTCATGCCCAATGCCAAGGGCGACGATTTCCACGTCACCGCCGCTCCAATGGCAATTGTTTCACTCATCATCTGTACTGCGCATCGAGACTTCCTTAATGACTCGATGCCGAGCGTACACAATTGTTTGGGGGCAGTCATGGGATGTTCGTTGGCAGCGAACTGCTCTTTTGAGTGAACATGTCTCTTCTTAGAAGCTTTCTGAAGGCCTTTATGACCAAGATACCTCCCATTTTGACCAGACTTATTCTTCGAGGCCCTAAGACTTGTCATGTTGGGTCCTAAACATTGCGGATCGTGACAAGACACGCCACTAAACCCTATCCTTTGGGGATCCACGCATAAGTTCCGAGCCCTGTCGAACAATATAAAATAGAGGGACATCACGTTGAATTCTCAGCATCCAACAAATCCTTCGTCCCATACCCAGTTAAACCCGATCTCTTACTTGCATATACTCACCATGTCCGATGATGCTCGTCGATCCTTCACCGACAAGGCTAGTGCTGCTCTGAAGGTATTCGTTTGCTTTGCTTCCGCTATATTTTGATCTTACTTCGCTCCCGCTCTAGCCCGACTCCCAGAAGGGCACTCTCGAGAAGGCTGGCGACAGCATCAAGGGAAACCTTGACAATCTTGCTGGATCAGCGCAGCCCAACGTGAGCTCTCTTCCTTTTCATTGACATCGCTTCGACTGTTCATCTATCTCGTTCTCCAGAGTCAGAAGTCTACCACGCAGAAGGCCGGCGATATGATGACCGGAAACTCTAACAATAACATCCATGGCGTGAGTTCATGTTCTCTGAAACTCGCTGGTTCATCGCAGGATGCTAATGTAGATTTTTTCGTAGGAGTCGCTCATGGACAAGGCAAAGAACGCAGTCGGTCTCGGCGACTCGCAGGCTGGCAAAAACAACTGATTCTTGAGTCTATGATGATGTGTTGCTATTGATCTCGTACCCGTGTAATACCACCCGTCGTATTGATATTTATCCGCAGACTGTTTGACTTGAAGCTCAATAAGGGATAGTCGCGCGAAATATATATTCCTAGCTTTCTTTGAGATGTTTCGATCTTCAAAACGTACACCGTGCCACGGTACACGCTGTTAGCCTATGGTGATATCTCTGTCCTGCCATTGCAGTCCACAACCCCAGCTGAACCCGGGTGACCATATCATCCACGACCCTGACACATGCTCATCTATGGCCTTTGTACCATTGTATAATTACCTGTGTTGCCTTTTCTTTTCGCATTATGCAACGACCAATTTGAGGTTACCAAGTCTTTCAGGTCCATCATAACATACTAGTGTGTTGGAGAGGAAACAAAGTGGATAAACGAAAATTAAGACATGGGGGCGTCCAAGTGATTCGCATTCCCAGCCTGAGGATTGCGTTCAAATTATGTGACGTATCTAAGGAAAAGTAGTACAGGGTGGCGCAACTGAAAATGCAATGCAATGACGCCACTTTATGCTGGCGATTGGGAGACAATCCATTTCTGTCGATGTCCACTTTATTCTGCGTAGATAAATGGCATAAAGCTAGTTAAGGTAGCCCCAGCTTCAGTAAACACTCTGCCCGGAGCCCACATCTACCGCAACCACGATTACTTCTATCTTGACCCAACATGACCATCGTTGACGAAGTTGTTCAAGAACTAGAGTAAATTAAAGTATATGATTCTAAGAGCAATTCCAGAAACCGTTGGTTTATCTAGAAGATCACAGGACCAAAAGCCATCCAGAAAGTAAGCCAGCCATGACGATCCCCAATCCAACGCGTGCCTCGTTCAAAAGCCAAGAAGGTGCTGAACCATTCGGTTGGGCTGACATTGTGCTAGCCACATCCGACTCAACTACCGTGAATATCGGGACGGCGCTCCCCGACCATGTCGTTGTATAGGTAAGGGAAGAAGAGGAGTCTACTAAAATTTCTTCCGTCACGCACGAGCCCGTGGTCCTATCAAGGACACAATCCGTATCCTCACCAGGCAGATTCACATTATTGCCAAAAATACTAATAGTCGTTGGTTCCACATGAAGCGCAAAGTGTGTCGAGTCTGCTACAACGGTTTCTAAACATTCAACATTAATTAAGCTGACACCCAGGGAATAAATTGTGCAGCAGCGCACATACCGGGGAGGGTTAATGGGGTGTGTGTACTAAGTACTGTTATAGCCACGTTGGTGGCGACGCCGTCGACTGTGGTATGACTGTAGACAAGTTCACCATCCACGCTCACAACCTCATCTACCAGGTATGTTGTCTCTCCGTTTCCACCCGTACCGACGGGAGATATCGTTACGAGTGGCGTTGGGACCGATATGAGGGCTGAAATGCTTGTGACTGGGCCTTTAATGCCGAAGACAGTGATCGTTGCTGCAAGCGTGTCTATTAACATTCAAAAAGTCAATAAGGCTTCAGATAGAAGCTAGCCAAAGCAGGTATGCATACTCGTAACCGCAGGTAAAACAATACTGAAGATAGACGCAAGCTTCATGTCTGCAATTAGGCTCCAATGAACTAGAGGCCCGTCTGTCTGGTTGGGGTGGGTAAGAACAAAAAGCGGAATGTAAGCATTGCATGAGTCCCCATTTATGCGAAGATCAAGAAAGCGTTCTTGCCGTCATGATAAAATCATGATACTTAAGATGGTCAGGGATATCCGTGGGTTCACTGGTCAATGTATGTCCTGATTGAGTAACTCCGTAGGCTTAGTCTTTTCACGTAGATATACCGTATGAGAAAACGCGGTCGACCTGAACTCGGGACTGGCTGGGAAGAGACCGCATACCTAGTATTTAATATTCAGCTGTCAGACGAAGATTCCTTTTCGCTCTTCAAAGTATGCATCACATGGTAAAAGGATACCCTGACAGAAACTATACTGCCGATGTTCACAGGACCAGTAGCCACCCATATAGCACCCCAACCACAATGATTCCTAATCCAAGGCGTGTCTCTGTCAAAATCTTAGAACGAGAAGCCGAACCATTCGTCTGCGTTGAGGTCACGGTGGGCGCATTCGCCTCGACGACTGTGAAAAAAGGGACAACGCTCTCTGACCATGTTATAGTTGAGGTAGAAGAAGTAGATTGGGCGTCCACTATAACGGCTTCCTCTACGCACGATCCCGTGGTCCCATTAAGAACACAATCCACATTGAGGCCGAAGGTGGGGTTTGGAGACTCGTAATATGACAAGTGCGTTGTCCGCTACGATGGTTCCTACATGTTCAAAGTTAAACAAGATGTATGGGGTATGAGCCGAAGCAGTTTGCATACCGTGGAAGGTCATGGGATCGCCCGTCCTAAGGTTGGTCGTAAAGGACACATCGGTGGTACGCCGTCGACTGTGCTCGACCGGTAACCAATTTCAGGGTATACGCTCTGAACTTCGTCCTCTGCATAGGTCGTTTCCCCATTTGCACCTGTAGCGATGGGATATATCGTCGGGACGGGCGTTACAAATCCTGAAATTTCCAAGGTTGTGGCGGATGGAGCTTGCACGCCGAAGATAGTGATAGTTGCTGCTAGCGTCACTACAGAATTAAAGACAAAGTGTCAAGATCTCATATGTAGATTGAAAGATGTATACTTGCCCGTCACTATTGGTATGACAGCAAGGAGGGTACACGCAAGCTTCATGTTTGATCACTGGTCAGAATCGCTCCGATACAGAAAAGATATATGCCTTTTGGTGCGCCTGAAGTAAAAAAGCGCGTAAAAGCCCTATTTACGAGAAGTTCCATACTCCATTAGGTGGCGGCAAGTAACCCAAGTTACACCGTTTCAAGGTCTATCTGATTTGAGGATCAATAGATTACATTACAATGGATCTAGGTATGGGCGCGCGTAACGAGACACATACCTTCTATTTAGCGCTTGGTGCAAAGGAAAAGAATTGAGAAAATACGTCGAGCTCCTACATAGAATCAGTAGCAGTCCTTTCTTCTTCTTTCAATAAGGCTGCAAGGCTAGAGCGCGAGTCTTACGAACAGTACTGTATGGCGTCACCCGTTGTTGAAGCCGTTGGGCGATGACAGTAGTGAAACGGCATCCCAGCCCAGCGACCGACGTCCAGATCAGGAGGATGATGTAGAACCTGATGATGCGAGGAAGAGGATGATATGGTGGACACTGGAAGTGCTGGCCAGACATTTGAAGAGGCCATGAGGGAGAGGATACGCACCATAAGAGCTATTGCCGATGGACTTGAGTACCAGGTCCAATTTCGTGATCAACGGATGCTTCAAGGCTTGGAAAGAGAAGGGGAAGGTTTCTTCAGGATGTCAGCAGCTTGTTTAAGCAAGCAACGAAGGATGCAGGCAACAAAAGGAGGGGTGCCGTCAACGAGCACTGCGATGTTCTAAAGTTCCCTTGGCCTCCCCCCTCCTTTCTAAAGCCAAATGTGAATGTTGAACATTGAAGTGCCAAGTCAGCGCGCAAGTTTTTCGAGACATTATCTATTTCTAAACCATATTCACCCCCTTCCAATGCAATTATAAGACGAAGAAAATGAATTTATTGATAATTAGATACATAGAAAGTTGTAACTGATATAGCGCTAGAAACAAGTGTATGTAGGCTGTAGGCCGCTACTTGCTTAGGTATGCAATGGCCTGGGCCATTAGACCCTCAAGACCCATCGCGCTCGCCTGCTGTGTGTTCAAGGTAGTGGTTTCGGCATGGTGTGGCGAGGTTGCGGCGCTCGGGTGGGGCTCAGAGGCGCTGCATGTGCAATTTAATAATAAAAGAAGTGGTGCTAACGCACCGTTTATCTCTCCCTCTGCGGAGGTCTGCTCTCTTCCAGCCCTCTCCTGTGTCGCTATCCAGGTCGGTGCCATCGTTTGGGTGGTGGGCGCGTGTGTTGAGTTGTGGTTGCTGTGTGCCAGTCGGAATAAGGGGATAATCACTACATAATGCTTACCTGTGGTCTTGTGGAACTCGAAGACGCGGGAACTAAATGACCGTCGACGTGATCGCAGACAAGAACGGTAGTGGATGGCAGAACAAACCAGGAACACAAGTAAACAATCATACATTCATAAGGCACGTGATGTAATTTTTCTTCTATATAGCTGGGTGCGCTGTGTTCTACCGCGCTCGTCCCGCTCAATGTTCAACTTCCCAAAATCGATTCAACAGATCTTATCATATTTGTACATATTTTATCAAGTAGCTATCAACAACATCAGTATATGGTCATATCTGGACATGTCAGTGTGGGGGAGAATAAGGGAACCAACTTCCTGATAATGCAAGGTACTTGAGCCAGTCGACAAGCGTTGCTTCTTCTGCGGGGGTGAGAAGACACTGGTTCTTGTGCGCGACGGATTTCGACTGTACCTACCCATTGACGCGGCGAACCAGAGTTGGGTACGAGACTTCGTATGCTTTGGGGGCAGCTCTGACAGTTTTGAATAGACCACATCTATAATCCTTGCACGCGTTCTGGAGAAGCTCCTCTGTAGTGTGGTCAACGGTTTTCGTGCCCTGACCTGGGTTTGGTGCCGTTGCTAGCTTTCGACGCGCCATGGAGAGGTGCTGTACGGTGTCCTGCTGTCTCCAATCTGTTGCGGTGCCGTTTGCCGTTTGGCGGAGATCCAAACTTTTATGTTGTCACACTTTCGTCGACGTCGTATAAAATCCTTCAATTTGAATACATTCCCTTTTACCAATGCTCTCGGAAAATTAGCCAGAGCCTCTCCTGTATGTATGCTTTGATGTAATACCTGGCACTTTCATAATAAATTAATGTAACCATTACTCCGAGCGCATTTGATATACTTGATAGGTTCCATTTCACTGTTTTTATTTTACTGAACTCCTACCTCTGTCCTTCTGGCTAATTTTAACCAGCAATTCTCTTTAAATATACTGTATCATATAGCTGATTTTTTGAAAATGCTACAGCGTGAGTGGATCCAGTGCTATCTACGATTTTCACATCGAGTCCCGTTTTCACATCATTTCCCATCACACCGCATGAACGCTTTTGTGGAGAACCTGAACATATATTTACCGCCACATATGTATAAATGCCCAAGAGCTCTTGGCTTTCCGCACAACCCAATCGTTCAGGCAGAGTACCCGCTGCAGAAGTGTCTCCAGGCCATTGTAGTCTCACTTTGCAAATATGAAACTTGCATCTGCCTTCATTGCTATTTTACCCGTAGTAACAAGTAAGTACATACCTATACTTTACCATTTTCCTCCGAATCCTCATTAACTTCTCAATTTTCATAGCCACGCTTGCGGCAACAATTACTGTCTTCGGCGTTAAAGCTCCAGCCACTACGACCATTTCAAGGCCCACAGTGTTCCCGACACCAGTGGTCACAATATATCCCATCGGTACCGGAGCAAATGGAGAGACAACATATGCAGAAGATGTGGTCGGGAGCGTGACCGGTGAAGTTGCCTACGGCCCTGCCACAGTCGACGGCGTCGTCACCGAAACGCCCCTCACGACAGAACTGGGTACGATCAGCCCAATAACTTTACACGGTACGTACCTCCCAATCTGAATAAACCGCCGAACTGACTTTAAACATCTAGTAACCATTGTAGCGGACTCAACGCACCTGGTATATAGCCAGAGTCCAAATTCTATCGATACCATCGGTAACTATGAGTATGGGGTGACTGAGGAATGTGTCCTTAATGGGACCACAGGCTCTTGCGTGGAGAAAATGGTTTTGGTAGGGGCCTCTGCTTCTCATACCCAAACAACGTCATGGTCCGGCAGCGTCGTCCCATTTGTCACCGTCGTTGAGTCGAACGCGGCCAGCACAACATCGGCCCAACCAAATGGTTCAGCATCTCGTTCTCGTCTTTTGAATGATGCACGTGTTGGATTGGGAATCATCATGGTTGGGGTGCTGTCTGGGTGGGCTTTAATCATCTGAACTTGACTTAGTATATAGGCACATCTGTTCCCTTGTAATCGATTCAATGCGGAATCATCTCAACGTCTCCTTTATGAACAAGATCTACCACAGCGCCAACCGCTCCATCCGCTTGGATATTCTAGGAAAATGAAGAGCGGTGGGCGCCTGCGTTGACCATCTCAATAGGGACGCTAAGTTTTCATGAGTGATTGCTTTTCCTTTCCTGATGGTTCTGCTGTCGATCTGTTCTATGCATGCTCGCCGACCCAAACCTGGATAAGCTGGTGCCTTACATTATCTATCTCTATAAGACTGATTGGATATATGATGCGCCAAGAAATCCTCGGAGAATTTCGATTGGCTCGGGTTTTGCGGTCAGAAGTTTTTCACGGCTGGCAGTTCTTTCGAGCATTTCCCTCTCACTACATAACTGGTCAGGGCAGGCCGCCCATGGCTGTACAGCGGCCCACAGCTGCCTGTCTATAAGTTTTTCCGGAGATTGTCTTGGCACAGGTACGTTGTACAGGTGCTGATGCATGATGGTCGATCATCTAGAGATTTCGCAATAAAGGCCTGCTGAAACCTTAGGTAAAGCACACCCTCAACGATCTGCAAGCCATGAAGGTACCTTTTTCAAGTGCGTACCAAGACTTGAAGCCATAACAAGCTGACCTTCTTCGAAAGCACTTGTAGGCGCAGTCATCCTCTCTGGCGCAGTGGTACAAACTGTCGCGCAAGTAATTCGAACCACGCTAGTTACAGAGGCAATCACCCCCATTGCTACTGGTGTAAATGGCGAGGTAACATTTTCAGTGGAGGAAATTATGTATTATGTTTCCCTCAAGAAGTTGAGTGGGCAGTCTACGGTCGGCACCAACCCTGCGGGCGTTCCCATAGTCCAGGCTGCCGAATATGAGTACGTGACCATACCATACTTAACATATCATGGTAAGCCCATTGTTTCCTACACTGTCGGTTCTGTGCATAACACATATAATCACAGACATATCGGTATCATACCCGAGCACAACAACTGCTATGGGTGAAAGTTCTCGTTCGATGATCTCACAGTCCTCTGTGTCTTCAAGCCACACAGCGGCTGCATCTAACCCGAGTGGAGGAAAGGCTGGAGACAGTAGCACAGCTTCGAAGGGTACTCATACGTTTCTAAGTTCCACGACTTCGGTAACTTTACCATCTAAGTCCTCGACAAGTAGTTCGGATTCGACATCGACAATGGCTTCGATAACATTTGGAACCAGCTCTCCATCTTCAGTAGGGAGCTTGACAGTGCCCGGAACTAGCTCGGCATCATCAGTTGAGAGCTCGACTACGACGACGAACGATTCAATGCGCAGTTCAACATTTATCGTTAATTCATGCGCTATGTGGGTCGTGTTCTCCGTTGGATTTCTTTCTGTGTGGGCCTTGCTATTGTGAAGGCATTTAACGGTATGAAGCAATCATTATCTCCTGTAACCCTGTACGCTAAGCTGCTCCAAAGCCACAGGCATTTAGGATCTATCGTATATTCAATATTGAATATAATCCCCGATGATTAAGTCCGTCAGGTCGAACAAAACTAGATTCAGTGGGAGAAGATGTAGGTTGAAAGGAGGAGGTAAGTACACGCGACCTCCCGGCTTGTAGCATAAAGACCTGGGTTTGGATCGGAACACATCCAGTTAATATGCGGATATCATGTTTGGAAGGCAACCGGCCTCAGCGCTATTGACCGGAGATGAAGATTTATTTCATGCGCAATCTTCTTGCATGCTGGTGTCAAGAACCCCCTCGTTACGTTCTCTAGAGCTTCAATCCGACGACGCTCACTAATCCTTGACTTATTCATTATTTTACTTACTCAGATAATTCTTATTTATTTTCTGACATATCATTTTCTGCTTTCTTATATATTGAGACATGAAGTAGTATATATTGCGTTCTTACAAGCCTGTGGCGTCGTACGATCAACAGAGTGTATTGATCTTTGTCCAACAATATCGTGTGATCCCAATTCATTCATTATTTGCACGCGAGCTGTTCCTTACAACTGGCCACCATTGAGTTGCCTGTCAACAATGTCGACAATGCCGAGATCCTGACTGCCTCCCTCGTTATCGCTTGTGATCGTATCCGAGTCCACCAGTTAGGATACTCCACAGATCTCGTCTTAAAAAGCTCCGTGGCTGAGAGGGAGTTGAAAATGGCATACCCTTCCCAATGACGTTAAGAGATATGATATCGGAATCTAGGCAGGAATCAACTGAATTGTGTTCAGCATACACAACCCACTCAAAGGTCTTCTGTTATTGAAAATTTGGGTAATCTTTTTGGGAAATGGGGAGGGGAAGCCTTTGCAAAGCCTGAAATCGGAGGTGCAAGTTGCAATTTGTAAGGATCACGATCAAAGATAACAGATAAGATCAAGGATGATGAAATAACCAGAGGCAAAGGGGTAGAAGGCAAAGAAAATGTGAAGAATGCAATGTCTTGATTCCACGAGTTATCTAGTACAAAAGTAGCTAGTTATATATCAACGAAAGGTTTAAGTCCGGATACTAATTGAGGGTAAGTTTCGTAGGGATTGGAGAAAGTAAGGGTAGGTCTAGTGAGTGAGGTCATGACGGTAAGAGGCCGGGGTGTGTATCGGAGGGCCTTAGATACTAGACGAGGGTATGAAGCAGAAGATTAGTCGAAGTAGTAGTACGGGGGTCGGGCTGGTACTCGGTTCGGATATCGGAATAGCACAATCGTACCGATGGTCGTTGAGCCACACGTATTGAGGATAGGTCTCATATCATGTCCATATGGTGACCCAAATGCTATCCATACTATGGCGGCTGGGCCTACCCTTATCTACCAGAGCTTGCAGCGACGAGATACCAATTCAGTCGCCTGTTTATGAAAAATAGAACTGCATTATGTAGGTTGCTCCCAAACACACAGTCCTTTTAAGCCTGACATATATAGGTGGATGATGGAGCTTGATTGACTGTGAAAGACTTGTTCAGACGAGAAGGTAATCACGCGCTGAACATCATCAATGTTTGGCAAACTCGTGTCGAGTCAATTGATTTCGTAGTCTCTCACCTTTGTTTCTGTAACTACTCGTTGTAACTTTTTCTTTCACTTGCTATGGCTGAACAAACTGCTGGTCCTAGCACCATCCCTGTTATAACATTATCTACTCCCAACACAGCGTCACCAGAAGACGATTCAAGCTCAAGTTCTTGCGCTAGCCCAACAGTCACCGCCTTGGAGACCCCAACTTCAATTGAGGCGCCTTTATCTGAACTTCTGCCGCTTGAATCAATTCAGTCAAATGAAACACATTCACCACCAGCACCTTCTGGGAATCAAACACCGCCCGAACCAGACGCCACTGGGAGTTGTGCGAATGGCACAGCCTTGCCCCGCACGCGGTCAGGGGCACCAGTGACTTTGAAAGTGTCAAGCAAGACGACGAAGAGCAGACAAGATGATGCGCATAAACCATGGCACGGAGTCGTCATTGATTATGCACCAGAAAAGGAACAAGGTGAGCAGAGTTGTGTCGTTAACTTGGTTTCAACATAAATGACCACGACCTTGCATTGTCTTAGTAGTTGTATTCCCAGCGAAGATGGCATTTTCGTCGCCTAACGTACCGTACAACAACGATGGATGGGCTTTTCAGCGTACGCTAGGTTATTCTGACTTTGTCGCCTCTGGGTTTTGCTACCTGAATGTCAATGGAGAGAAGAGACGGAAGAACGTCAAGGATAATACCTATGTGAGTCGTTGGTCTGCCTTAGAGTGGCACGCTAATTATGCCACTCCTCTTTCTCTAGGTCTTCATAGTCCTGGAAGGAGCCGTGGAGGTTTTGATTCACGAAACATCGTATGCAGTCTCCGCTGGCGGCGTCTTTGCTGTGCCAAGAGGTGCCTTATTCCTCTTTTTAACACTCAACATACGTACTCACTCAGTCTTCTTTCCAGGAAACTACTACAGTATACGTAATATCTCTGAAAAAGAAGTTAAGCTTTTCTTCACACAAACGCGGAGGATACAGGAGCCAACAGTCGAGGCCATAAGCCGACCTTCCTCTCAATCCTTCATGGTAGCAGACTGGCTCTTACAGCACATCCTCGCTTACTTTTTCCGCTTCCGGGCGCGGGCGTTTGACTGGTACTGGATGAATCTCGCCCGCTACCGGCATCACTTCACTCCACGGCGACTCTACTTCCTTTTCTTCGTTCTTGGACTCATGATTCGTCGCCTGCCTTTCATCGGCTCCCCACCCATTCTCAATATCCAACTCATCCGGTTCAGATGAATTGTTCATGAGACGCCAGATTAATCTTGAAAATATAGATAGATATTATGTACGAGATATGTTTCTCTCGCTTTTGGATATATGATACGTGTACATTATTGATGAAATGGATACATTACCATGCTTGCCATCTCTTATAAATGTGTCTGTCGCGAGCCGATAAGTGGTCGTTATGTGCATGTTCTCACCAAAGTTTAAACCATTCAGACATTGCAAAAAGATTGGATATATGGTACATGTGATATCGATATTATTTCGAAACCTAGTAACTAGCATCGCATGTATGTAAAGGGGTAAAAAGAAACAGTACCATATTGGAGAGAAAAGAGAAATGGAGTGAGAGAAGTGGGGGTGTGAGAAAAAAGTAAAAACGAATGTAATAGCGCAATACGTGATTTGAAGCTATCATCCCGAGCAAAGCGGTACTAAAAGAGAAAAGAAGAAAGAAAATTAAAACAGAAGGCGAACAACGTTGACGCCAACGCGATCCCTTCTCTACTCGCTACCTCACGAGGTTCCTAAACATCCCTTACTATCACCGACGGTGATCTCTGGTCAACGTCGCACTCCTCGTAAACTCTGCACCCACAGCCGCCGACGAAAGCGGCGGAGCCGTCTCAAAGAACGACGGAGTCGCTGGCGGTTGGGGCAACGCCGGCTTTAAGTTATTATTGTGAAATGAACGCTGGCGACCAGGCAATGCAGGCGGGAGCGGCATCTCCTCCGGGACAGGCGGGAACGAGTCGAAGAAAGGCGACGGGATCGAGCTGGCTGAGGAGTCCATGGATACATTGGAGATCCACGACGCGCGGTTAGCGTTGGCATTGACGTAAGCATCTTTCCCGGGACTAGGGAGCAAAGTCGGGGAGTCAGTAATAGTCTCTTCGGAGCGCATGGCGAGTGCGGGGTGATGTGGTGTGTATATGGGGCTTGTAGGTTTTACTGAGAACAGCGCGGCGTCGAGGTTCTGTGGGTGTCTCTCTGCGTTTTGAGCCGCTTGATGTACTTCGACCTTAGGAGCTGGGGTATACAAGGGGCTCGTAGGCTTAACTGAGAACAACGCGTCCATGCCATTGCTTTGTCCTGCCCCTCCATGAGCGAAGTTCGGGCTGGTGAGTTTATCCTCGTCTACCGCATCCAATGCTCGGGGTGGACTGGTTGACGCTTCTGATAAGGTAGCAGGGATAGAGCTGTAAAACGAGCTCGTCGGGCGGGCGGAGTAGACTGGAGGGAACTGTGACGAGGAAGGGACGTAGAGAGATGCAGAGCGTCGAGGCGACACGAGCTCTGGTGTGGGTAGACGTTGGTCTGTTTCACCACCGGGGACGGGGACATCAAGCTGATAGGAAACAGGGTCGAGCGGCGGGATAAGCGATGCCGCAGATTTCGCAGCTGACGATTTAGCCATACGATCTACAACACAAAACAAGACCCAGCCTCCTTCAGAACCCAAAACACACCTTACAAAAAAGTAAACGATCACTCACCAATAGTGTCATACGCGCTATTCACGCTGCTCCCATTCGACACCGTCGAGTTCTTCCTCCCCCTACTAAAGATCTTATCCGTAAACGATGCCGCCCTCCCCACACTAGGGGTTGGGCTCTTTTTTGGGGACAACGATGGCCACCCGATGCCGGAGCCACCAAAGAACCCCCCAGCACCACCCGCTGCACTACCCTCAGCATGGTTCCCAGACGGCGTCGGTATCCCCGCTGAATCCTCTGACGACATCTCCGACGAAGCAGACACGCTGTCTCGAGGCTGCGAAGCACTCACAAGCGACGTTTTGGACGAACTTGCAAAGCGGCGCAGGGTGCTGGAGAAATAGCGTGTTGATTTGGGCGACGTTTGGTTTGAGACCGAGGCCGAGGCTGAGGATTTGGGCGACATTTGGTGCGGCGTCGTGGTCCCTTCTGACGTCGGGGACCCGAGAACCTCTTTTTCAGGTATCGGCAGAATGTCAGTGCCAACACCCAGAGGCGGAAGGACAAGTGTTGAGGAGGTGTTCTGCGTCTGAGCCTGAGCCTGGGCCTGCGTGGAAGTGGAAGTGGGCGTTTGAGGCTGGGGCAAAGGCCGGAAGGAAAGTAGCACCGATTTCGAGCGGACGGGTTCTCTATCCTTAGGCGCCTCACTACTTGTCGACGCATCTCTCTTATGCGAAGATTTGCTCCTAAGCAGTGGGTTCCGGAACGAACTCTTCGCCTTGCTCTCAGTCGCTGCCTCCTGCTTCGCGCGCGCCTTGGCTGTAGTCATATGTTTCTTTTGCTCTTCTTCGACTTTCGCACGAGCAGCGGCAGCGGCTTGTCGTTCTCTTTCCTCCTTATCTTTATCATTCTCCTTCTCCACTGCATTTCCCTCTTCCTCTTCTTTCTTCTCCCCATCCTTCCTCTCTTGCGCACCTGCCTCTCCCGGCAATCCTCCTTGCTCCAGCGTAAGCTCCAAAAGCGCCGCCTCATGCAACAGCGTCGCCAGTTCTCCATACCCAGGGCTCAAAGGCATCTCTACCGCTGCCATCTCCCCTTTCTGCGTTCCTTGTCCGGCCTTGGAGGATGACGACGCAGAATAAAAGTTCGAATATGACGACGATCCCGAAGTCGACGAAGGGACTTCAGTCACCTTGCGATGAACGACAGCCGAGAACGAGCCTGCTCCCGATAATGACTTGGATGCCTTGTGTCCTTGCCCATGGCCAAAGGTGACAACGCCGAATTCGGACGCGGCGTGGTCAGGCGTAGGTGGGAAGTGCTCGTACTTGTTGCTGTTATTGATGCTATTGGTACTATTCGGAGCACCTCCAGGGAGATAAACAGGCATCCCACGCGATGTAGCAGGCATCACGCGCTGCGCAACAGCGACGTGGCTCGGGCTCGTCTCGATCATGCTGACTGGGCGCGTCGCGCCTGCTCCAGCTCCGGCCCGGGGTTGGGGTAACGGAGAGACCGGGAGCGCGAGCGTGTCGGCGAGGTTAGCGGTGGGGCTGGGGCCCGCGTCGGAGCCGGGGCTGAAGAGGGATAGAGCGACGCTGGACGTTGCTGGTTGGCGGGGGATTTGGGGTATCTTACCGATACCAACGCTGCCGCCTGCAGCTGCAGCCGGAGCAGAGTCCGGTACGCGAGCCCCGTTAGCGTTAACGTTGGGATTAGCGTTGTCAAGTTGTAAATGCCTTGGTATAGCTACCGATTTCTTGTCCTTCACTTTCAAAGTCGACGCAGCATCCCTATCCCTTGGCCCTGGTGCACTTCCTCCCCTTACCACCGGCCCCGCAGTCGCGGGTGCGGGTGCAGGAGCATCCAGAACGAACGGACGGAACGAAGGGGGTGCGGCGAGGGGGGATATCTGCCCCGGGAACATACCCTGGATGTTCGCGACGACTTTGCCGAGGTCCTGGACTGCGTTTCCTAGGGAGAAGGGGCCGAGTGGTGAAGAGACACCGTCTGTTGAAGCTGATGTGGGAGAGGGCGCGGTGCTCTCGTCTAGGTTTAGGGTTTTGGGTTTTGGAATGGATGTTGCTGTTGATGAGGGGCTGGGGTCGGTAGGTGTAGGTTCAGTATGGCTTATAGTGGTAGTTGGTGGCTCGATAATGGCAGGGATGGTCGTTTCTGATTTCTCTACGATGGCAGTGCCTTCATCTGGACGAAGTGGTTTCTCGGGTTCATCAGAGGGCGAGAGGACTATCGATGGAGTCGATAGGAGAGTAGGCGACACTGGAGCCTCGCTAATCTCTAATGGACTGGGTACGGGTCGTCCTTCAGAAGAGGATTTGGACTTTGAATCGTCCACATCTACGACATCCGTAGAGGGTGTTGCCTCTGGAGCCTTCTCCGCTGCAACGAGTGCATCTACAGGCGCAGTCTCATCGACGATTGTCGATGGATTCGCACCATTCACATCTGCGGGGAAAGAGGGCTCCGGCGTTCCTGAAGCCTGGAAAGGTGAAGCTTCACGGATAGAAGCAGCAGCGGCAGAAGAAGCTTCCGTCTCCGCCTTCCGTGCCAACTCAAGCGCCGTCGCAAATGCCGTCCCACGCATAATCTCCTTATTCCCAGACCCAGTATACTGCGGGGTCAAAGCCGACCCCGTATACTGCGGGGTAATCGCGCCACTTGGAACCATTGAGCCCGTATGCTGCGGTGTGATGCCTGAGCTGGTGCCCAATACGGAATCCGAGCTCGGCGACGTAGGCGAAGTCGTGAACTCTTCATCCAGCACCCCATCTCCCCCCGCTCCCGTCATGGACAACGGCATCGACACGTATCTCCCTCCGTCGAAATAAGGGCTCGGCGACGCGGACCGGCTCACAGTGCCCACACTAGGCATGCGATTGCCGTACAGCTCCCCCCGCCTCTTGAGGGGTGCGTTCTCCGCGAGCGGCGGTGCGCCAAGGCCGAAGGAGCCGCGGGGAACGGGGACGCCGCCCTTTTTCTCGAAGCGCGCAATTTTGTCACGTAGGGCGGGGGCATTGGGACTGGCATTGGAATTGGCGACGGGGCCCCCGGCAGAGAGGGGTGTGGGTGTGGTGGGTGGGATGGATGGTGAGGTGGATCTGACGGCGTTTGAACGCTGTTCGAGGGCGGCGATGCGCTCTTTGAGGTTCCCTGGGAGGGGCTGACCTCTAGATGTCCTGTTTTTCTGAAAGTCAGTAGCCGGAACTAGATATATGATGACGAGGATGTATGTTCACTGACATTTAGAGCAACGGCGATGACGGTGAGAACGACGACGACGGCAAAGGATGAAAAGAGTGAGTGGAGGATAGCCTATAGCTACAGGCCGGCCAGCGAGCTGTAGAAAGTTAAGAGCAAACTTTCTGGCCCAAGGCTCCGTTCCTGATGTTGATGCTAATGAAACGGTGATCCCCGTGCTACTGGCAACCATATAATCTCTCCAATCCTGCTGTCTGCCATATCAATTTTAAAACAAGGAAAACCGACCCCATTACATGATCTACTTAACACGATTTCACGACGTACACCGTTGTGCCAACTAGGCATCCCAACAAGTAGTACACAATACACATTATGGAATTAATTATCAACATGAATAGACAAGCCCAAATTTGATAATGATAAGCCTACTTCATCCCTGCTTTTTCAACCTCACAAAGGATGTTCTCGGGCACAGTTTTATGCCCGCGGTACTTTTTAATAACCCAAACAGCCTGAGAGCCTGTCAATCCTTTGCGGTACACATCCATAAAGCGCAGTGAACGTGTAACAAATCTAAAACAAGGTGTTCAGATCAAATCAGATCAGCAAGTCTTATGCTCTTCTTACCTCCGCATCGTTACAACTTCGACTGCATCCAATGACTGGACCACGTTGCGCTCGAGGTCATCCTCTTTTGATGATGGAGGGAGCATCTGGTAATGTCGTTTTGCATAACCCCAGCACTGCTCGATGAAGTTCAGCTCACAATGAAATTTCAGCAGAAACAAAACTTGAAATCCTTCGGCCTTGACCTCTATCTCAAGGATCGATTCAACATTGACAAAGTCTGGCTCGTTGAATAGAGCAGCAGGTAGTTGAACCCTCAGGGCAGTCTCCAGGCTTCTTACCGCATTGAGCTTTCTTCCCGTGAATGTCAATTTCGCGCTCCTCAAGAAGCATTGCCATGCCTTTGAACCGTCCAGCGAGCTCCTTAAACAATGATTGGACAATATCTTGCAAACCGTGAAACTGTTTCTCTTGAATTTAGTGCTGTTGGACTTGCATTAACCACTGCTCTTTGGCAGCCCCAGTTTATTTCAGCTTGTATATTCCCTTTATAACATTTTACTATAGTCACTTAGTTCTACATAGACTCAACACAGACTCTACATAGACTTAAGCTAATACAGCGAGCAAAACTGGTATGCAAAACTGGTAAAATAAGTAGTAAATCAGTTTATATATACTTTATGTATACTTTAAAAATACTTGACTATTGCTCTAGTGTTACACAATATTTATAAGGTAGATGACAAATATGGCCATCTACTAAACTTGTGAGAAAGTGTGATTTGACATGACAAATATATAAAAATTAGAATGACAATGTAGGGAAGTCAAATGGACAAAATCCGTTCACACCAAAAAATTCAAAATAAGAGAACAAAATTTTTGGTGCAAGCCAATTTTTAAGAATGTGCTCCAATAAAATAACATTCAATTTTTTTTTTCTCATAAAACACTCTCCAGATCAAATATACACATGATGTTAGACTATACACGTGATGCTAGACGCATTGCATCCTGTTGAAGTGGTAGTGGTGCCAAATTAATGGCTGGTAGTAGCTCTGGATGTGTGTACAGCTCAACCACCACCATGGCTGGCATATCCAAGTGCAAGCGCACCCAGATAAACAACCTTGGAGACTGGGCCAACCAAAAACAATGCAAGAAAAGGTCAGAATGCCTTGCAGAAAAGGAAAATGTATGTTGTAAATACTGAAGATACTTCAACAGCCTATTAACAAGCTATTCAGATCCCTCCAGCAACACTACAGGCTTTTGCAACCCTTCTATCATCCATTCAAAAGAGAGCTTCATCTATAATCAGTTCTATCAGCTCCGTGTTCAGAAGATCAAGAGCAAATTCACAAACCCATCCGATACCAGGCCCACCTCCTGATGGTCATCTTATAAAGGCTTCTTTATTGAGGTGGCCAGGGGCAAGCCTAGTGACCAAGCCAGGGCCATGGAGCTTGAGAGAGGTGATATTAAGAAACACATCCTCCACAATCCTGCAGAGGAACAGAATGAGGATGAGAATGGTGGCAAAAGTGATGGAGAAAATCATGGAGCACCAGAAGATAATTCTAAACATTATCTTTATGCTGCACCATCAATTGAGGATGCCACTGAGGCTCACAATACACTCAATCACATTATCAGTCTACAGTGCAAAAATGGCATTGGACATATTGATCCTGGACTTGATCTTCTTACACACAGTCATCTAGAGGCCATGTGATGCTTCCTATAGATGTATATCAGTTATGACACACTTCGTGAAAGGTGGATTGCTGCTTCCTTGGAAACAGCCAAGAACGATGTCCATGAGAAATGGTATGCATGAGGCTTCACAAATGGTCTCAGGCATTCATCAGGAGCCCCCAAAATCTTCCCAAAAATGTTTATGGAACCTGGAATACATCACGGCTCTATGATGAGGACCTCAAAGATGCAATACAGGAACACTTACTTTCTGTTGGGAAATTCTTAGCGAAAGATGTTGCAGAGTTTCTCAGATGTCCAGAGGTTCAGAAAAAGTACAAGGTACAGAAGGACATCTCAGAATGAACTGCACAGTGATGATTGGAAAAAATGGGTTACCGGTGGAAGCTACAACCATCTGATCAATATATTGATAGTCATGAGTGAGAGGATGTCAGAAAATACCGTAATGAAGTCTTCTTGCCCCAATGAAAGGAGCTTGAGCCTAGAATGTGATCCTAGAGGGCATATGGAACAGCTGATGAAGAAGCTGGCCTGAGTCCTGATCAGAAACAAGTCATTGTCTGGTTTCATGATGAATCGATGTTTTATGCACATAACCGAAGAAAACTATGTTGGTGTCATGAGTTCGAGAAAGCAGTTCCACATGCAATGGAAGAAGGGATATCATTGATGGTTGCCAATTTTGTTTCAGCAGAATTTGGTTGGCTATCATCGCCTGATGGCACAGAATCTGCACATATATATTTCAAAGCTGGAAAAGCTTGTGATGGCTATTTTCAGACTAAAGACATTATCCAGCAGACTGAACATGCAATGGATATACTCACAAAATGATTCTCAGAGTTTGAGCATGTTTTGGTCTTTGATAATGTAACAACTCACATAGCATGTGCTGACAATGCACTTTCTGCCTGCAGGATGACGAAAGGACTCTCAAACACATTGGCTGTGAAATTCCTCTTGTTGTGAATGGGGTGCATCAGTATGAACCTGCAAAAAAATGAAAAAGCTCCCAAGGCCAAAAAGATCACAGTTCAAATGGCATATGTCCCTGTAGCAACATTATAATATCTCCTTGCTCAGCCACAAATAGCAGTTACAATGCACCTGCCACTCTACAAGGGGCTTGACACATTATAATGCCTTCAGGGCCTTTGCACATTATAATGTCCAACACCTTGGCATATTATAATAGCTGTTTGGTTCCACATCATAACATAATTTGGCTATTGTTACAAATAGTAACAAATATTGATGATTGCCTCATATAGAGAATATAAGGCTTGGCATTAGTATATTATGGCCTGTCAGACTACCCTTATATAAGAAAATAAAGCCAGGCTTATGCAGTGCAGCAGCTTCAAAGCCAGACACACTTATGAGTGACCTTGGCTCTGGCTTTCTTGGCTCTTATTAAAGTCATGATTAGTCTTAGTTCTTGTTAGCTTGAGGTTGGATATATATATATATGAGGCTCTAAAGAGAGCCACACACATTATAATGTGCGAGCTTAATTTCATTGAACAATGTTGAAGACATGCAAAGCATACCTATCAGATGTATCTCCCTTCATCTTGTGAGGCAGACTTGGAGAGAAATGTTGAAGCAGCCTTAAGGTCTGTTCCAATATTGACAATGTGAAAGTAAGTTGTGATTTTCGTGATTGTGAAGACAAGTTGCTCACTTAATTCCTGATTGCAGATATGCTACATGGTCCTGGCACTTCATGGATGCATATTATCATGGATTGCATGGTAAGCAAGCTGCTTGGACATGTTGAAAGTACCGTGGTCATTGCATGCTGCCAGAGACAATTTTGCAGGAGTTGGATGATAACAATGTTTTTGATGATAACTGACTTTAATCAGTGTTATCTTATTTATATTTACAAGTACTAAATACCTTAGTAGTCTATTGTCAAGTAATAGAGTATAAGTCAATGAGAATTAGAGACGATGTGATGACAACACAACGATACAATGCAACGTTGGTCTTGATCTGACTTGTCACATGTGTCATATTTGCTAAGTCCTTGTTGATTATGGCTGTCATCTACCTTATTCACTGTCTATAATTATAGTTACAAACAAATAATAACAAATTTAACTATTGTTAGAAAATTGTAATTAAGAATATTAAGATAGATATTAATTGAGTGAATATATAATTAAGTTAGTATATTACAAATAAATATAAATAACAAATAATAATTTATAATATATCTTAATTATACTTATTTTAAGAACAATTAAAGTTTGTTATTTTTTGTTACTAATCTATATATTATTCAAGTAATATAATTATAGACAGAAAACATGGACATTGCAGAGTGTAAAGTGCTCAGTCAAGTGTTCAAGTCCAGCTTAAAGCATAATTAACTGTCAGGGGACAATCTGCCAGGGGACAACCAACCTTATCCACTCTATCTTTTACATCTTCACTCCTTCCCTTTTCTGTTCATTATCTATCTAGTTTATCTAAAAGATATACTCACCACTCATTTAAAATCTCTTTCCTTATATTATATCCTCCACAATCACTTCTAACTTTTCTCTCTTGTATTACAGGCTTCTACCTTTCATTCTGCACCTCTTGCATGTCAGAGGACTCTACATTATATATATATTTTCCTTGCTATTTCCTATTCTCTTGGTGCAGGTTTGGGTAGTCATGTGACTTACCAGTCATGTGA